>JASCZI010090731.1:28178-51243 GCA_036250425.1 Stylosanthes scabra
TTGCATTTTTATCCTTAAAATTTGTCAAAAAATTTTTAAATATCCTTAATTTTACTGTATTTTAATTTTGCCTCATAAATTTTCGATTTATATTAAATATTGAGTAAATACCCAATCCGGCCCCTGACCATTTCAATTTGGACAAGGCCACCCCTAATGATACGAAAACCACAATCCGGCCCTCAACCATTTAAAAAATAGGACAAATAGGCCATTAAAATCGGTTTATCATCTCTAAATCCTAACTTCATAAACCGGTTTTAATGGCCTATTTGTCCTATTTTTTAAATGGTTGAGGGCCGGATTGTGGTTTTCGAATCATTAGGGGTGGGCTTGTCCAAATTGAAAATGGTCAGGAGCCGAATTGGGTGTTTACTCTTAAATATATTCTTAATTTTTCAAAAGATGCAAAATTAATTCAACAATAATTTTAAAATAATAACCTTTAATACAACTAAGTTAGACACAAGTCTATTACTAACAGCTAATTCTCAAGTATTATTTTTTAATTGGTCAGTCCTAGAAGTTTTTTTATTTCAGTATAATAATAATATGAAGTTTATAGGCTTTTTAAATTAAAAAACATATTACATATATAAATCATTTTTTAAGCTAAGTATGACCGATTTTTTTATGTATCATTCTCTTTTTTATTTATTTTTTTTAAAACTATATTAGAGAAAAACTCAAACTCGAAATCTTTATTAAAAGAGGATGATAAATATAATTTAAACTACATCTCATTTGTCTTATTCTTTTATTTCTCTTTTTTCCTTCTTCTTATTCTTCAACTAATATATAAACGCATTGAATAAAAAAAATTATTCAATACGTTTATATATTCTGAAGTTTAATAAATTAAATGCTAATTTAATCTATTAACAACTTATTAGTTTTTTAAAAAGGAAATTTGAATTTCACATTTGTGTTTTTATTAACTTAAGAATTTGTAGAACAAAATTATAAAAAAAAATCATAAATAAGTAGAAACAACAAAAGAAGAAAATAAATATAAAAAGGAAATATCAATGCACTAATCTGTTGAAAAAAAAGAAGCTAATATTGTTATCATGTCATGTGTTAATTGCACAGGAGAGAGAAACACCAAACTCAAGTGATATCCCCTCTGACGTACTTTTGCTACCTATTTTGGTCTTTTTATGTCAATAAGATGTGTTACTTTAGCAATTTTGCCCTCACTAAATAATAAAAACAAAATGGGCAACTTATTTATACAAGAATACCATGTTCCGCTAAAGTGGTGTGGAACATGGCATAAATTTTCTATAATATTTGTTGCATCGTTGTGACTTTTTGACTTTCTACTCCTCTTTGCATCGAGCGTAACAAACGATTTTAAAAAAAATGTTATTTCATTCTAATTATAATTATAATTATTATAAGAGTTAAAAACTTAAATGCATATACTCCATTTTTTTAAAAACAAAGAATCTAGGAATATATTCATGGTAGAATGGAAAATAAAAGCACATTTTAAAGTTTTTTTTATTAATTCATTATATTATTCTTATTTCCTATTTATATATGAGCTAATCTGTACCTTATATATATAATACCCTTATTTACAGGTTTTATCAAGTCACCTACATTCCTAACAATCAAATTAAGCAATGGAGACAAGTGTTAATAATAAGTCTAATAAAGAGTTGGTAGCAAGAGGTGGTCATAGTAAGTTGTTGGTGAGAAGGCCCATGCAAATCTTCATCTTCTTTGTTGGATTTGCTTTCATGTTGATGTTCCTATACAACGATACTTCTGCCTTTGGAATTCCTCTTCTCTCACGATTCTTCATCGCTTCCCCAGCAACGGTACGTCTCTTTGTCACTATTATTAAATAAATTAACTAATTAACCTTGAGGATAAAAGAGACTGTTACTTTTGGGAAGGAGGGAGTATTTCAAAAAAAAAGAAAATACTAGTTGTTAATTATTATTTTTGCTATATGTGGGCAACTTGAATTATACAAGTTGCTGATTAATTAACGATACGATAATGCGAGAGTAACAACAAAAATCAACTTTGATACGATGACAAATTTATGAGAAAGTTTAGGGAGCACATAATTTGTTAGTTAATAAGTGGTCAATAGGTTTTTTCCTTCTTTTCTCTCTTTCCTTTTACCACTTATTATTTCGTTAATTACGCTCATGGATTTCCTATGAATTCCCTAACATTGGTTCCTTAACATTACTTAAAATTTATATGTATGATGATAAAAAGCAGCATCGTGCGGGCATAAGGTGTTTTTTTTTTTTTTTTTAAATTATTTGAAATTTAAAATTCAAAAGGATAGAGTTAATTGAATTTTGATATTGGTAAATCTAAAAGGTTGCCTTTGTCAAAGATAAAAATAAGGATATTTAAGTTTTGTCTTTTGTAAAATTAAATAATAGGTTGTTTTGTTTTGTTTTTTTTTTAATTATAAAGATATTTTAATAAAAATAGTGATATGATATATTTTTTTAAAAAAAAATAAATATTGCAGTGGATAATATAATTCGCATGTCGTATTTTTGTTTGTCTATAATTTAATTATATTGGTATGTATAAATTTATCATCATAGCAGACCAAACATACATTTTATTTTTTTTCTATGGACAGCTTTAATTATACCAAGTCCCTGATTAATTAATGACAAAATAGTGCGAGAATAACAACAAAAATCAGCTAATAATCTAAATAATTTAAAAAAATTTACAGCACATCTAATAAATTTCATGTTGATTGTTTTTGACAAAATTCCGTGAACATGTATTTAATAATATAATGTTTTCTCATCATCATCATGTTACAGATAAGTGATAATCCAAAACTAGAGAGTGTTCTAAAAATTGCTTCAATGGAGGATAGCACGGTGATTATCACAACATTGAATGATGCATGGGTAGAGCCAAACTCAATGTTTGATCTATTTCTCAAGAGTTTTCACGTTGGGATTGAGACAGAGAGATTGTTAGATCACATGCTCGTTGCCAAGCTTTGCATCCTCATTGCTATCAACTTGAGACTAAGGGTACCAACTTTACCAACGAAGCATTTTTCATGACAAAAATTTACTTGCACATGATGTGGAGTAGAACTGAATTTCTTGGTACTGTTCTTGAAATGGGCTACAACTTTGTCTTCACAGTACATTCCTTTAGCTTACTGCAAAATAATTTTAATATTTACATACTACAATTATAGTTCCTTTTGGTTCTTAATTTAATGGTTGTTAAACAATTAGTAATAAGAATTCAACTCGACAATATTATCGTTGTTGATTTCGAGATGAACAAACATAAATACATAAACTAACTCTTCCTCTATGGGATTTAAATTCAAGATTACCTAAAAAATATTTTTATTACAAGTCCTACATTTACGATGAATATAAATTCTTAAATGTATATAAGTGTAAAGTATCCCTCTTCTATGAGCTAGTTTTTGAAGTTGGCTTAGACCTACTTAATCTCAATTATAAAAATTATATATATATGCTTTTGTTTTTTGTCTTTGCAGGATACTGATATAATGTGGCTTAGGAATCCATTCAATCAATTCTACAATGATGCAGATTTTCAAATTGCTTGTGATCACTTTAATGGAGACTCCAATGACTTGAAGAACTCCCCAAATGGAGGCTTCATCTATTTAAAGTCCAATTACAGAACAATTTGGTTCTACAAGTTTTGGTACAATTCTAGAAGTGCATACCCCGGGAAGAATGAACAAGATGTGCTCAATGTTATCAAGATGAACCCTATCATTCAAGACATAAAGTTAAAGACTAAGTTCCTTAGTACAACATATTTTAGTGGGTTTTGTGAGCTCAGCAAGGAATTCAACAAGGTTTGTACATTGCATGCTAATTGTTGTGGTGGTTTGGAGCGCAAGGTCAAGAGTCTAAAAATGTTGTTTCAAGATTGGGCTAAGTATAATATGGAATTGTCTAGCAAGACAAAACTAGAAGTACATCCATCATGGAGTGTGCCCCAAGGATGCAAGTAATAATTATGTGTTACTTGATTTCAATTCGTATGTATCCTTATTTAATTTCTTTGTGATACATATTTATTTCTTAGAGTTCGAATTGTGAAATTAATCAGAGAGACACACATAAATAGAGACAGTGGAGAAAAAGAGAAGTTATTTGTGTCTTATATATATATATATATATATATATGTGTGTGTGAATTCTGAGATGCCTACAGGCACAGGCACAGTGGCTATCAAAACCTACTGAAGAAGCAACCATTCAGAGACTAACATGTGGCAACACGTTAACTGAAAAAATGAAGAATGATTATAGGTAACTGGCTTTAACATCTGGTAAATGATGAGGAGGGCAGATTTGGAAAAGAGGAGTAAAGTAAGGGATTATGGCCCGAGTTGTACTCTTCCCCTACCTCAGGCTCTGCTGAAGCAGGGTGCCCAGAAGCCCTCTGCTCAACGTCTTCACCTTCCTCATCTGAGTCGCTCGAAAATCCACCTCCGAATGCCCCGAGCACTCCTCAAATTCGGTGCCTGTTTTGATTTCACTCGTTCGAGTCAACCCTTTTTCATTTTCGGTGCCGATTCCGCTTTCACTGACTGGACTTAATACTTCTCCAGATTCGGTCCGCATTCCACTTTCACTCATTGGCTCAGTCCTTCGACAACCACAATTACCAGCACTTGATGAAGAAAACTCGATCACCCTTACGCAATGTTTCGTTGGCGGCGACAAAATCATTCATAACCTCCTGACGCCTATATTTGTTATACCCCTAGCTTCTTTTTGCTATCCACTAATCCTCAGCCCCAATCTCGATCCAGGTCTCCTTCCACAATAACCTCAGCCCTAATTTTGCCTTTTGCCCCAGTTTCAAATTACCACGTGAATTCCCATTTCTTCTCTTATTGAACTATTCATAAACCTACGTAATTAACTAATTATTCCACTATAGTTATGATGAACCAGGTTTATGTTTTTCCAAATGTGTCTTTCCTAAACCGCACCTACAATTAAAAGCTTTCGGTGTATATATATATATATATATATATATAAAAAGAAGGATAAGATATATAAATATATTTTGGGGTAATGTTTAAATTCGTCTCTAAAAGATATTATGTTTTTTAAATTGGTCATCAAAAGATTTTGTTAGTCATATTAATCACTGAAAGATATAATTGCTAATCAAATTAGTTATTTTACCAATTAAATAACATGTATTACAAAATACTTAGTTGATAAATGATACGTCATTCAATCATTTTATTGGTAGGAGAACTAATTCAATTGAAGATTGTATCTTTCAGAGACTAATATGACAAATAAAATTTTTCAGGAACCAATTTGAATCACACAATAATATCTTTTAGAGATCAATTTGAACACTATTCATATATTTTTTACAAGTTAATATGAAATTAGTTTTTGAAAAATAGGTCATTTTCCATCTTCAAAGATTTTATATATTAAATTAATTCCCCAAAAATTACAAATTAATCATATTTTTTTCTTTTATCATTCTATTAACCGTTTTTATTAACAATTAGTAATATAAAACATTAGCACACATGACATATCTAATTACACTGCCAGATATATTTATGAAAATTTATTCATTTGATTTATTTTCCCAATAACATAAATCCTTTTCACCAATTGGAAAAATTGATCAAATTTATTGATTTTCACAAAAATACGTTATTTGCCATCGAATTAAATATGTCAAGCAAATGCCACATATGCTGTTAATTACTTAACGTTTCACTTCCACGTATGTTATCTATTGTTGACTAAAACTGTTAAAAGGAGTAGTGATGAAATGATAAACGTGATTAATTTGTTATTTTTTAAAGATTAACTTGATTGGATAAATTTGTAATGTTGATTTTTGGTTCCATCAAATGTTACTTTTATTTTGTGTGTAAAGTGTAATTACACTTTAATTTGTCCTGATTCTTTTTCCTCTCTTTTTAAAGAAAAAAAAAAAACAACGTCTATGTTGAGCAGGTGTCGAAGGTTGGAGCTATGTATCAATCAAGTTACAGATCACAGCAAAATGGACACATGTACACTAAAACTAGTATGTCTAGCCCGTGCAAGGCACGGGCATATGAACACCAAAGTGATATTTTGTTTGATATTTGCACACCAAAATGGTTTTTCTCATTTTCATACTTATTTTATCATAATGAAATTACATTCCATTTAATTTTCACAAATCTACTGTTTCTAATTTTAAATATGAAAATGTTAAAAGTAAATACCAAATTATTTAGACACCAAAAAAAGAATAGCAATTATTTGTACAATTATCTCGATTCTTATAGGTTATGATTCATGATGATTTACAATATATATAACAAGTAATATACGTTGTAATTTTATTTGAAATTAAATCAATACTATTTAATTTTAAGTCTATATTTGCGTCAGAGCCACAATTTTGCATTGAACTTTTTCGGTGGTGGAGTTTCACTCTCATTAATTTTTGTTTGGTTGAACTCGAACAACATTTGATTGAAGTTAAATAAAATATTTTTTGAAAAGAAAACACAAGAGAGCAAGTATTAGGTATATCAGGAATTCACAATATTGCAGTTTCTAGTGTGTTTCGAAATGAGACTCAATTTGCACAACCCACACAAATGAAGTGATAAAAAATCCAAATTAACATATTTTCTTTTTCATAAAGGAAAAAAAAAGTGATTCTTCGATTTTAAGACTTGTTATTTTCAAATATAAATAACTACCAATTTTAAATGTTTATAAATATGAAGAAAATAATTGAAAATCATTTACTCTTAGCTATCGTAATATCTCTCTCATTTACTTTGTCCAATCATGTTATTAAATTAAATAGATAATTAAGAGGGAGGGAGATTAAACACAAGCCATAAAAATAGTAAGCAATGAGTTTAAAACATAAATAAATAAATATTTAATTTGTTACTCGTAGTCTGTCACAAAAGTATTCATGTTGATGGTATTATTTTGACCTTTTAAGAAATAGTATCTAAAAATTTGTAACTACAAAATTACATTAATCTTCTATATATTAAAGGGCATAAATCAACTCAAAAGCTCTCCACAAGAGCTTTCAAGATCACCATGGCTTGTAATGCTCAACAGCAAAAGTTTACCAACTATAAAATATTAACTTATACAAATGATTTGTATCATATAACATTTTTAGAGCTCTTGTACAAGCCTAAAAAAGTGACTAATGTGATATCCCCAACTTTGAGATAAGCACTTCAAAGCCAATTGGAAGCTACAGAACTCATCAACTTCAGAATCAACATCCTTTAATTATGTCACAATATTTTCTATCTTGGAAAGGTATGAATTTTCTAGCCCCACTCAGGAACTCCTTTAATTAAGAAATAATATAAGCACTATGGATATGATAACTCATAATAACTAATAAGCATATTAAGAACTCTTTGGGGAAGAAGCCATCATAAGTCATAACCAAATTTAGGCACCAAAATTGCAGGCTTGAACAAAGTCTAACTCATAGTCAACAAACTTTGTCCAAAGTGGCTTAAACTGATTCATACCAATATCAAGCCATGCTTTCATGTTTCCATAATGTCCTGTTCTCATTCTGCAGCAACGTCAACACAAACCACGTCAACACAAACCAACTTAAATATGGTAAACTGTAGTTATGAGCCATGATTCTGACACATTAAATAACATTCAAAGACATGGGGTTACATTAATTAGATCTGAGATTTAAGAATTCGATTATTTTAAACACGACATACTCAAAGCAACAAATCAGCTCATACTCAGGGACGGATCCAGAAACATTATGCGGGGCCGAAATATATATGATATAAAGGAAAATATATAAATAACTTAGCTTATGTAATTTAAAATATACTAAAAAAATAATATAACGAATATATGTTTTAAATTACAAAAACTATGTATATATATTTTTTTATTGATGAATTTTTTTAGAGTTAGTTAGCATACGACAACATTTTATATCATAAAATCTAAATCTTTGAAGATTTTATCTGATTGAAAAATGATTTGGTAGTCATTTTACGCTAAGTTCTTTTTTGTTTTAGGCTAATTTTTTTTTGATATTATTACTTCTCTTATAATTATTAGAAATAAATAATATTTGAGTTAGACTTTTACTTCTACAAAATTAAATATTAAATATATTTAACAATTTAGTATTAAGTGTAATATTATTTTTCAAATACAAAATAAAAAAATTAAATAATATATTATATAACAACCTCTATATTAATTGATGTTAAAAATCTTCTATATTAATTGATGTTAAAAATCTTCCCCCTCTAGGTCCGTCCCTGCTCATGGTATTCTTCTGTGCACTTTTCCCTTCTCCAAGCATCCAAATCAAAGGAATTCATTTCGTATGCCCATGCACAAGCCTACGGATTGAATTTTGCTTTAATCAACGGGTGTGAGAAATTCATGTACTGTGAATACCTATGAAATGACCCGAAACATGTTTCTACAGCTCCATTCACCTTGCCATCCATATCAATCTCTTCCATAACCCGGTGAGGTCCGTCTGAACCACTATGCATCATCCAAAAATAGAATCCTATGGATCTTTGGATACTTCTCTGGTGTTCTCAAGCTTGAGCTTCCTTGCATAGGATGCATACATCAAAGCAAGCGGAGGATCACCGCTTGCTTCTTGATGTGGTCCAAGCGAGGCTTCAGTGGATCTGTTTTCAGAGCAAGAATGGATCTCCTTGCAGATTCAAATCCATGCACAATGCCATCAGAACCCTAGTTCACAATCCAATCATCAGATTAGTCAAAGATCTCTTTTCATTTACCACACAAGTTAGAAACCAAAAGATCATTAAAAAAAAAAACTATTTAATGGCATTTTCTTTACACTTGGATTTTAATTTGTTGTTTGTTTGTATTAGTAAACCAATACAAAAGCATCAAATACCAGAGGGTTGTTTTCAAACAATTTGTTGTTTCTATCAGCATAGTAGAACGTTGCAGAGAAGAAGTAAAGGGAAATCACAAGTATGGCTGAATTGCTTTAGTTAATTTTCACTCAATAAATTGATATCTATATGTATCCATGAGAAACATAAATATAGTTCATATCTAAATGAATAACAATGAAGACTCAAGGTATATTATATGCTTAAACTTACAACCATACTAAAGTTGAGAATAATAACAAAATCAAGTTTACTATATTACCGGCTGCACATTTGTAGTATGTGGATTTGAATTTACCTTCCAGAATCATGTCCCGACGAAGAAGATAGGTCGACATCTTCTTTTTCTTCCCATTGCATCCCTACTTTGCTAATATTTCCTTTTCCATATTTGACAGATTTTACCATTCAAATTCTTTAAGGGTTGACACTGCAAGTAAGCCATATCAACTACACATGTTAGAATTGGATCATGTTAGAAAACATTAAGCATGCTAGTCTCAAATTTAAGAGGTAAAAAATTATACAATCACAAGTTCAGATGCCAGTCATGTTGACAATAACACAAACACCTATTGTGTAGTCAGTATATAGTTTCAAATGAAAAATATCATTTGACATTGAAAGAAGTGCATGATCCATGGTTGAACATGACAAAAAAAAATAGAAATCCCCATCAACGATCAATTAAGCGGCTTAAAGCCGTAAACGTTAATAGGATGCTAAAACGGATAAGAAGAATAACAATATTGTGAGCATGAAGTCCATGCTCTGAATAATTCTCCTGTCCAAAACATGGAAGGGATTAAAAAAGGCAACCCAAGGTGTTTCAACATAAATTTGGTTACATTCTCATGAATTCAAAAGTAGCTAATCAGATGAAAATGCATTCAAGGTGTTTCATCAGAAAATCTATCTAATAGTATCCTAGTAAGATTGAGAAAAAGTAAGAATTAGTTTCATATATTTATCTTTGTGGATTTGGACATGATTTGTGTAGGCTTGTTAAGGAAAGCCAAGGAACCCTTTTTTAGGTAATGAGAACCCATAAAAACAATTGAAAGCTTCACAAAACTTCACAAAAGCTTTTTCCTGAAAAATAACCTCTATAAGATAAAATTGTTGAACTCCAAATCAAACAAAACTCAAAATTGATTAAATTAAACACATTTTCTACACACAGAAAGAATCAAGAAACAACAAAAGTTTTGTTTTGCACTTTTCTCCTCAAATATGGATTGCAGAAAACTGCAACATAACCTCAAAGAACCATTTTATAAACAAAGTTGGAGAGAATGATAATGGTTGTAACTAAGCAACTCAGTTACACCACACCACACACACAAACAATAAAATAAAGAAATAATCAGTCACAAGCAAAAAGCATAACCAAATTAGTAGTGACAGAAACAAAGAAGATGCTTACCTGTGCATTAACAATGAAAAGCTTAGGCACTGGCATATCCATGATCATCAAGAACGAGCTACGCACAGCGAAGCAAGGGGAGAAGGCTGAGATGGTGGAGAGACGGCAACAGCAACACGCACGCGGCTTTCTCTCTCTGCAACAGTGTTGAATAGAAGCTGCTACAAATTAGGGTTCATAAAATGGGGAATGGAGGTTTTGGGGGCATCTCAAACCCCAATTTATAGCAGTCATAGACAAAGACAATCGACCACAAGCGACATCGACTACCGCACCAAATCCAGCTCATTTCTCACCGCACCAAAGCTTATTGAAGTAGGAGCTAACACCTCTTGCTTTCATGGAAAGGCAAACCACATGCAGCACCGACTCCCATATCAATTTCACCGCAGGAAAGTGTCTTCCGAAAATTTGCCCGCGAAGATGACAGCACCTGTTTCATCATCGCACACAAAAACCAGCTTTTAATAGGATGTATATGATGATTGTATACTTCACACTAAATTGTAAAATAATTATTTTAAATTATGAAAAACTATAATAATTAATATAAATCAAGTTTGCATCAATGCCAACTAATAAATTTTTTTTTATTATTTTTCAATGATTTTTAGGTTACAATTATTTTACTAATAACATATATACTTTGATTTCTCAATTAAATTTATTTATGTTATATATAAACTAAATATAAATTCTTTGTCCTATGAATTTTAGAAAGTGGCAAACGAAATGACCAAATTTACTACATAGAGTACAATAATAATAACAACAAAGAGGTTTAAAGGCAATACTTATACTTCCTTTTATACATATGAATACTCTAAAGAACATGGATCACTTGTGTGTTTGTTTGTATCTATCAACAAAAAAATGGAATTGATATACCAATTATTTTAACCAAGATGTTAAAAACATTTTTCACGAAGGATTGACATTTAACGAAACTTTAAAAGCGTAATTTATATAAAATAGACACAATTTAAAAAAATAGAAACATTTTTAATTAAAAATAATATTTTTATAACATACTAAAATCAAATTTTATAATTCACAAAAATATATATATTTTTAAGAATTTTTCTATATTATATCTTTAGAACACAAGTTAATTAGCATTTTTTTAGTCTATTAATTGTAAATTATAGTGCTATTTAATAATTATATGGTCGCACCCAATTATATGATTCTTTATCATTTTCTATACCTAAATTATCCTTAAAAATTTAGTTAAACTATTAAAATTTCCCTCCTAATTATTAGCTAAATAATCAATCACAATGCAAGAATAATCAAATTTACCGTAATAGAATAATAAAATATTTTAGGGCATGTTACCTATATGTTCTAAATGAAAACCAATATTATCAGATTACATCAAAACCATAAAATTGATCATATTGCACCGTTTGCCATCTTTATGGAATCCGTGGGACCCTCCTACGGATTCCTTGTTACATTTAAAAAATTTAAGGGATCCGTGGCAGCCTACCACGGATCTAGGCCAACGTGTTTTTTTTTTTCTTTTTGGAGTTAGTTTTAAATATTTAGTTGTTACTAGTTTTTAACAAAATTAGCGGGCATAAATGCTACGCGTTGTATCATTGAAAGTTTTCATTCGCGTTAGAAAAAAAAACAAACGACGTGAACACGAAAACACAAAGACGTACATAAATATACGAAATACACATGTCTGCAAGTTTTGATACACATAAAGAAATGTGCGAAATTAAAGTACATAACTAGCATAAGATAACTACATATGGCCTCCGGTGCCGCACCCTCGACGACGTGGAGCTCTGCGGGCCCGCCCTGGTGCTGCTGGCTCGCCTGGCTGCTCAGCTGGTGCAGGTGACACTGGAGGAGTCGGCAGACGCGCAGGCTCCATAAACGGTACGTCCCAGGAGCCACCCGGCACGTGTGATGCGGATGGAGGAGTCCCACCAAGAGCCATAAAAAGATGCGACGGACCAGACATAGGCTCGTTCAGGTCCAGATGAACCGGAGAGCCACTGAACTGCGTATCCGGCCTATAACCACTGCCGCCCTCGCGCATAATGTCGCTAATCAACTGCTCGAATCCGGGGCTATGTAGGGCCGTCCAGGAACGCCTGCTGCGACGGGGAGCTCATGGTCGACGGGATCGTGGTCCCCTGTGTCTGAGGGCTGGGTGAGATGTAAGCCTGTGAGGTTGTCCCCACCTCCTCTACCGCCCGACTGGTGCTTGCATCGCCCTGAGTCTGCTGGGTAGGCGCCCCATCACCCCACCCCGCGACCTCTACCAGCTCTGCCGCCTTTGCACGGTCTGCCCGCCCCTCTCCGACATTCGTAGCTCACAGGCATACGCCTGTCCCTCTGCGTCGGTGGCGGGGGAGGCGCATCCTCCGCCAGGGCGTCGTCCAACCACTGCCAGTCCCGAGCGGTGGTCCTCGTCCCAACCATCATCCTCCTCGCAGGTCGCCTGTTATCCGGCATATCAGGCACGTTAGGGCGCGGTGGATGTGGAGCTGACTGTCTCTGCACTGCCTCAGGCGGGATCTCGTTGAGTGGCAAACGATGAGATCGATCCTCAGGGACAAGGAACCTATTACCGGCGAGGATCCACCACTGAATAAAGTCTGCAGTGGGGCCGGGATCAGCAGAAGGTACAACCTGAAACAGCTGCTCCCACCTGATAATACCACAAATACGTTACATAACGTAAAAAACGAAAAAATAAGTGAAAGTAAACCGGAAACCATAAGTTAAACCATACCTGGTTGCCCAGAGTCCATGCCAGCGTTGAAAGGTCTGTGGAAACCACTGGTCACTCCCGCGTTCATCCTTCGCATGCAAGATGTCGATGTTCAGGGCCCGGTGAGGACGATTCTGGTGCCACTCGATCCACCTGGTGCCACTCGATGGTCCCAAAGTATATAAGTGGGAAGATCGAGCACCACAGGGCTCTGTGCTCCTCCTGCAGGATGCGTCGGTCTAGCACCGCCTTTACCTGCAACGTCCGATACAGGAGACATACGAACTGCACCACAAAAATGATGTATAAGGCAACCATGTTGAATGCATGTAACTAATACAGTGAAACGAAGATCGAAAAAATTCCAACTAACCTCGCTGAAGGGCATCAAATCGAGTTTCCTCCAGAGACGCTGCAGTCGGGGATCCCTTTCCTCCGATGAGGGGAGAAACCTAGACCACCTGATAATACCACAAACACGTTAACCTAGCAGCATAAAATAAAAACGCAACTGAAAATCCAGCTAACGAAACAAATAAATCGGTTTACTTGGAGCCCAATGGCCACTCAATGTCGTTGAAACGAGGAGGGCGAAGGAGAGGAAAACGCCAGAAAATCTAGCTCTGCAGCAAAACCAACGGCCCAGCCATCTGAACGACATTCCTGTTGGCTGCTCGACACAGGTTCCTGTACAACCAGGCCAACACTGCGGACCCCTAGCTGTATCCACCTAGATCGTCAATGCGCAGCAGAAAAGGAAGCCAACGAACATGAGCCCGAGCTCCGGTCTTGTCCCCGAAAAGACAGGTTGACAGCAACATCCAGATGTAAGCTCTGGCATGCATGAGCACCATCTCGTCGGTCGGCTTGTCAGGGAGAAGTCTGAAGGTGCTCCTCAACCATGAGAACGTCACGGTGCGCTCGCCCGCGGCCGGCGGCGCGGGTGGCTCGCCGAACATCTCCCGGAAAAAGTCTCATCTTGATCTCCCGCCGGCATCTGGCATCATGTTCTCGAAGTCCCAAAGGCAGCCACTCACAGGCTCGCCGTTGATGGGGAGACCCAGCTGGTACACGACATCCTCGAGGGTGATGGTGCACTCGCCCCACGGTATGTGGAACGAATGAGTCTCCAGTCGCCACCTCTCTACGAAGGCGCTGATGAGCGGCTCGTCAATCTTGAACCAGCGCTCCGTCAGTCGTGCAATTGGGAGCAAACCGGCCCGCTGCACGATTGGCTCAGCGCGTGGTCTAGGTCCATCCCAATCTGCCGATGGACGGTGGTGATACACCTATCCCCCTTCGTTGAATAGGAACAAGTGTAGAATCAGGGAAAAAAATGGGCAGTTCGTAACGATCAGTTAAAGCTAAACAAAATATTGATACGAAACTAACACATAAACCCGTAAATTAGTCACGGTTAAATTAGTAACATCTATTAACACCCTAAACAGTAACATCTAACTTAAACTAACTTAAAACCTAAAGTAAATCACTCTAACGAATAAATCACATGTAACTAACAAATAAAAGACATCTAAATTAAAAACGTAAAAAAACAAAAACACTAACCAGGGCGTGAACGTTATGGGCGACGTGGGAAATATCATTGAGGCGGTACATCCACTGCCGGTCCTCCACGACAATCTCCTCAATTGGACGATCCTCCATAAAGAACACTGAAAAGCTCCAACTATCTTTTTCTGTGACTTCTCTCTAAAAATTTTTTTACTTCTCTCTCTAAAAACCAACAACTATCAATCCGAATGACCCTGCCACGGATTTTATAGGTTTTTTTTTTAACCTGAATCCGTGGCAGGGTGCCACGGATTCACCTTTGCTCATATTAACGCCGAATCCGTGGCAGGGTGCCACAGATCCTACACATATGTTTACAAATTGTTATGGATCCGTGGTGGGGTCCAGTGGATTCAAGAAATCTCTGCACCCTGCCACTGATTCCATATAAACGTAAAACGGTATAATCTGATCATTTTTGTGGTTTCAGTGTAATCTGACCAATTTGGTTCTCTTTTAGTGCATTTTGGTAACTTGCCCAATATTTTAGAGTAGAATAATAAAAAATATTATATCTAGATTAAAAATTAATTATTATATAAAATAGTTATTATATAATTTTATATAATATATATATATATATTTAATTTTCATATATTTTATATTTTAATATATATTTTGCATGACTAACTGATTTAATGATTTTTTTAACTTAGTTGCTTTTTAATTAGGAGCACATGAAAATCGGTACATACTTGCGACATGTAAAGTAAACAAAACTATTTCTTAAACATATTACTCTATTTTATTTATTTGGCCAAAAAATATCTGGTTCACAATAAGAAAAAGTTGATTATTTATCTTTATCTTTATTAAAGAATGTTTCGGATATTGGGCCTGAACGACCCAAATCCAATACAAAGCCTTTCTCGAGCCCATGAAGCTAATTGCGGTCAGCCCAATCTCCACCATTGAGATGGGCCATACGTCAAGGATCCTTCGTTAGGAGATCAAATACTAGACAGATCTTCACGGATTCATTTGGATTCCATCTCTTATCGGAAACGGATCATATCAATCCACAATCCAAAACGAATTCTTTCCCTGGACTTAACAGGGATAACGACGAGTATATAAGGGAAGATCAACTCTATATTTATGTTGTGTCGAGAGTGCTCCCTAATCCCTATTTATCGAAGCTCTGACGACATACCTTTAACCTCACATATTAACCACCAACCTTCTTCTTGGTATTGTTGATTACGTCAGTTGTCCAAACCCCTTAAGGTACATCCTGTACATTGGCGTCGTCTGTGGGGACAGCCTCCACATGACCATCGATGGCGAACCAAGACGAGGAAGGTGTGGCATACACCGACCATTCTGGGGATGAGCAACGTCAGTATCAGCAACCCGAACAACAGCAGGAAGCTCTAGACCTCAATGCTACGGTAAACGACGCCACCGGAACAAACGGCACTAATGTCAACCTTGAGGACCTCCAGAACAGACGACCTCCCACACCTGTCGCCGAAAGGAGTCGAAACCAGAGCGCTTTTCACAGACTTGGACCAGGGGACCCCACTCCCAAACCCTTCGGAGGAATCGGCACCGACGAGTCATGCATCACCCAAGAATTGAGACATCGTATAGTGTCCATGGAGCATGTGGTTCAGGAACTTCAAAGAGAGAACGCGAAACTCTGATATACCATGCGAAATCTGAAGTCGCGGGCTCGGACACCTCCCAAACATCATTCCCGTTCTAGGTCTCGCTCTCCCCCGAGGAGACGACCACATACCCCAACCCAACATAGACGTTGGCACAACAGCACGTCGGAGGGCACTCTTCCTCTGATGATTCCTATGAGAGACGACGAAAACCTTTCCAGTGTTACAAGAAAACTCGAATCCGGGAAAACACCCCTCCAGTGGATGGACATACCCCTTTTTCTCGAGTCGGATCCTCAAGGTCCAACCAACCAAAGGTTTCATAAAGCCAACCAACATAAAGTATGACGGATCTACCGATCCCCATGTCCATCTTAATGACTTCGAACATAGGATGATTTGTGACGGTACGGTTGACGAAGTAAAATGTTGAGCTTTCCCGGTGACCCAAACCGGGCTAGCTGGACAATGGTTCACCTCCCTTCCGGTGGGTTCCATCTCAAGCTATTCTGAGATAAGGGAGTTTTTTCTGAATGAGTTTACCACGAGTATTGACAACACCAAGCATCCCATTAACCTCCTTGCGGTCGTCCAGAAGCACAACGAGACGACGAGGAAATTCATCGAACGGTTTAACGCCGAATGCAAAACCATAGACGGTTTGGCAGAGGGGGTAGCCAGCTTATGCCTAAAAAACGGCCTCGCTAACGATGATTTTAGAAGACAGTTGACGACCAAGCCAGTATGGTCTCGGAAGGAGATGCAGGTTAAAGCAAAGTAATTCATTCATCATGAAGAGGTTAATCGGTTAGTTGCCGCGACCAAGAGTTTGCAAACCCAATAGACCTCCCGAGGAAGCGGACAAGGGCGCAACCCCCGGGACAACCACCGAGACCTCGGGCCCAAGATTAATCAGAAACTCTTGAAGCAGAAGTATGACCGCTACACCCCACTGATAGCTTCTGTCACGGAGATTTATCAACAGATCTCTGGTAAGGGCATCATCCCCAGAGCTAGACCCCTTAGGGCACGGGCGCAAAATGCGAAGAACAAATCTTTGTTTTGTGATTATCACCAGGGGTACGGACATAAAAAGCAAGATTGTCATGAGGGAAAGCTCAATGAGTTTATTCAAATCATCAGAAAACCAAGAAACACGGATCGTGACAGGTCCCCAAGGTCGAAATCCCGTAACTACGGAATCGCAGGGACGACGAGGATCCGGTCACGGGCATGAATCTCCAGGAGAAATCCAACAGAGCCCTCAAGAAGGACCTAAAGGTTCTAGCAGCAGCTCAGGTTCCCACTCCAAAGTTTCCGACTATCATCTTTGATAGGAAAGACTTTCATTACGGCTAGGCGGATGCCGACTCACCGATGGTGATATCGGCCAAGCTTGGATCGAGATTGGTCCATAGGATCCTGGTAGATACAGGATCCGACTGCAACATCATGTTCAGAAATGCCTATGATACCTTGGGTTTCAAAGACAGCAACCTAAAAATGCACCAGTCCGGAGTCATGGGACTCGATGATTACTTCATCAAGCCAGACGGAAGTATCGACCTTCCGATGACCCTTGGATTGGGTAAAACCAGGAAAACTGTTATAGCCGAATTCGTCGTCTTGCAGGATTTGACCGCATATACCTCGTCTTGGGAAGAAAGACCATTAATGATTTTTTCTACTGTGGCATTTACCAAGTTTTTGGTGATGAAATATGTGGCTGATTCAGGTGAAGTCGGCACTATCTTCGAAAATCGGGAGGCAGCTCAAAAGTGCTGCCATAACAATCTCGCCTTGCGGAAGGGATCCCGGGATGCCGTAGGGGTTTTCCTGGTGGACCTTGATTCCCGAGTTGAGGAGCAATCCCGACCTAAGCCAGACGGGGATTTAGAGAAGATTTGGATCGGAGACTCCATTGAACATCACAGTTTCTTGAATTGGAATCTCCTATATGAACTCAAGCAAAGACTCTTCCAATTTCTGAAAGACAACGACGACTTATTCGCCTTCACCCCATTCGACATGCCGGGAATTGATCCCTTGGTGATGTCACATTCCCTAGCTGTCGATCTGAAGCACCGACTTGTAGCTCAAAGGAAAAGGCGAATGTTGGATGAGAGAGCTCTTGAAGTCAGGAAGTAGACAAAGGCCACAATTGAAGCGGGATTCATTCGGGAGCTGCCTTACTCTACTTGGCTAGCAAATGTGGTATTGGTTAAAAAGACCAATTAAAAATGGAGGATGTGTGTGGATTAAGCTCATCAAGAATAATTTGATGTGACTCTGACTTTTCAAAAAACAAATGGTTGACTAATTTTATATTTTAATGAAAAAATCAAATTTACCTTCAATTAGTTAATTAATTTAATTTTACATTAATACAAGACCTATTAATAAAAAGTCAATTATAGTAATTCTATACTTTGATAGTCATTGTCAAATATATTTATCAACCGCTTATGACTCATGTTTATTGAGAGTTAATTTTAAAAGGTTTTACCAAATGACTATGATATGATTCTCTGAGAATTATTTTTTAAGAGCACAATGAATTCAACAGCTTTTTCAGAGTCACAACATTACTAAATCGAACCTTCACTGATTGATATATATAGTGCATGCTCTCGTAATAATATCAAAAGCAAATGCAAGTGACTCTAACTTTGATTTTATGTCTTTGAAACTGGATTTAATCAGAGAACGTCGATTTTATTTTAACTTTGCTTTGCTTTGCGCTTCTGTTTTGTTTCATTGTTGTTCTTGCTTACTCTTCCTCGGCCTCTGAAAAAGATGATGTTCTTCGACTTCGTAACCAGTTTCTTTGAATGATGTTTTTTGCCAATGACATGTGCGAAGCGTTGTTTTTGGTTTTGAAAATGAGTTGAGAATGCAAGATGGTATGTATTTTCGAGGTGCATGTTTTCGAGTGGGTATGAGTAGGTGGTTTTCCGTCCATGACATAGCCTGACGAGAGTGGTTGTAAATCACTTGGTTCGGACTTGTTTGGTCAATCATATGTATGTGTAGTATTATCAATTTGTTTATATTGAATGTGAGAATTATATGAATGAGAAAAATGATTTCCGCTTAATTTGATAAAATTTTTAAGGTCAAGTACTCTTATTTTAGCAGAAGCCTTTTTTTCTCTTGGCTTTTTGAGAGTCGAGATGCTTTTCAAAGCTCATCAAAAATAAGTTTTTGGAGATGACTCTAACTTTTCAAAAAGCAAATGGCTAATTAATTTTATATTTTAATGAAAAAACTAAATTTACCTTCAATTAATTAATTAATTCAATTTTACTTTAATACAAGACCTATTAATAAAAAGTCAACTATAGTAATTTTATACTCTGATAGTCATTGTCAAATATATTTACCAAACGTTTATGACTCATGTTTATTGAGAGTCAATTTTAAACGGTTTTACCAAACGACTATGATATGATTCTTTAATAACTGTTTTTCATAAAGAACACAGTAATTTTTTCAGAGCCACAACATTACTAAATCCAACCTTCTGGTTACTACTTTTATTTTTCTTTTTCTTTTTCTTTTTTTTATACTTTTAATAAGTGAGTATGTATTATTGTATTCTATCTACGTATTCAATATGTATGTGAGTCCTAGCCTATATATATAACCACCATCGTTTTCTCGTACGTACCTACACTTAATTAGCAATAATCAAGCCACACAATAAATACACCATTTCCTATAAGTTCTTTCTATTTCTTCTTTCTTACATATCATCACTAGTATTTCTGACTCACACAACTGACAAATGGATTCACCATCAAAATCTCCCTCTCCGGTGTTTTCAGTGAAAAGGTGCAAACCAGAGCTGGTAGCTCCGGCATTGCCCACTCCCCACGAACTTAAACTGCTATCAGACATTGATGATCAACAAGGATTACGTTTCCAAATTCCAACCATATTTGTATACGATCACAATCCATCAATGGAAGGAAAAGATCCAGTGAAGGTGATAAGAGACGCAATCTCAAGAACACTTGTGTTTTACTACCCATTTGCCGGTAGGCTTAGGGAGGGTCATGGCGGCAAGTTGATGGTGGATTGCACTGCAGAGGGGGTCTTGTTCATTGAGGCCGATGCTGATGGGTGAAGCTCTTCAACCTCCATTCCATTGCTCTAAAGAATTCATTTACGATGTTCCTGGTTCAGATGGAATTCTAGACTGTCCCCTCTTACTCTTACAGGTTCAAAATGCTTTGAATTAGAAAAATTCCCATAAATCTTGCCAATTATATATAGAATTTAATTCCTATACACCGTCAATATAAAAAAGTTTTACACGTACATCCAATGAGGTGTTATTTTATCATCAAAAGCAATTAATTTTCAAACCCATTACTTCTAAAGTTATATAAATGCACAAATCTGATTAGATGACTTAGCGTCAGCGCATTAAAACTAAACTCTTATATATATAATTGCATGGCATAGATTTTTGCAACACTGTCAATAAGTGATTATTTTTGTAACACGTTATCTAATCGACGAAAAGGTTAATTTAAATGATAATTGTTTCTTTCAGAGATTATAATATGACTAATAAAAATTTTTAGAGACAATTTATTAAAACAATTAATATTGGTGTATATATAAAACACACAAACACATCCTAATTAATCACTCCTTCAAGTGAGAAAGATTTATGTGTTTCAATCTGTTTATGTGTACACCTAGCAAAACCGTTATTAAAAAACATAAAACAAATTTAAACATAAACTCCATTTTTGGATAAGTTTGGTAGTACTGCTTAAGGGTGTGTTTGGGAGAGACATTGAGACTGAGACTGAGAGATTAAGACTGAGAGATTGAGACTGAAATAGGTTTGTGTATTGTGTTTGATTTAAAATTAATTAGAGATAGAGACTGAGAGATAAAGATTAAACTAAGTTGATGAAGCAAAAATAAAGGTTAGTATTGGAAACTACAATGTTGATTGAGGGTATTTGAGTAAAAAAATATTATTTAAATTTCAGTCCTAGTCCCAGTCTCTCTGTCCCTCTAAGTTGGAGGTACTGAAAATACTGAAATTATGGAGACTGAGACTGAAATTTTAGTTCCAATCTCTAACTAACAAACAGGATACCGAGTCTCAGTCGCCGAGTCTCAATCCAAATTCATCCAAACAAACGCACCCTAATAGACAAGGTACCAATAGTTATAACTTATATGGAAGATATTTAAATCAAATTTTCTATTTAGTAAAACATAATTTTGGATAAATTTGGTTTTATGGAATTATTTTGGTTAAAATGAGTTTGTATCAACGTGAATTATATTTTTTAGTTTTATTCCAAAATTAATTTTGATAAAATGAATGTTGTTTTGATAATATTAGATAAAATTATTTTTTATAAATAATTACTAAAACGGATTGGACATAACATTAAATTATAATATTATATTTTTAAGCATGTTTAATTTTTTATTTTTTTGTATTATGTATTTTATATTATATTTTTTTAGTATCTTTAGTATTCTTTGTTATTAATACACTATAATTTTTCTCTATTATTATTATTACAACAATGCTACATAATAAAAAAATTGATAATTAACAATGACCAACAAGAATTTCAAAAGAATAAAAAACGGTTAGAGAAAAAAGAGAGAGAAGCCATAAACAAGAGAAGTCTCTATTAGTTAGTATTATTCTTATTATTCATGGTTTTTTTTTTAATTTGTTCTATCCAATAGGATTAATAAATCATATTATAAAAAATAATAAATATAATACACAATAACCATACTTATAAAAGTATACCATGTCTGGTCACCAAAAAAAAAAAAGTATACCATGTCAAACAAAAGTTAATTAAAAATAGTAAATAGTAGAAAAAAATTAAGATGGCATAATTGATAGATAGAAGTTAAACTTCTTTAATTAATTAATAGTCTAAAAAAAATGCGAATGTAAAAACATAAATTTTTAGCTTTAAGAAAATGTGGCTTAAATGACAAATCACGTTTCTGTTTAGAGTGAAAAAAAATAACCAAATTTAAAATTAAAACTTTTAAGAAAACTAAACGGGAGCTTTTGAATTTTGATTATCCTTTTTTTTTTATCGGTAGATTGGACAACCTCCAATTCTAGGTTCACCACGCAGTCACCCACTCACACACACCACATTTCATTACCCACTCACACACACCACATTTCATTTCATTTCAGCACTGAGGGTTCGAACCCTTCTTTTGTAATATGCAGCATCTTTGGGGAGTGTAACTCCACCACTGAGGCACATGCCTTAGCTGCGAGTTTTGATTATCCAAACGCAAAACGAAACCACCCAAACTCAATTTACACCTACTTTGGTCCTAACTTTTAAAAACATCAAGAGTGCTTTGAAATATCTCATGAAAAATTCTTTAAGTTAATAAAATTTGGTTATTTTTTAAGTATTAAATCAATTTCCTTTTTCTCACATATAAATTTACTCATAAATTTCCGATCTTCACAAATCACAAAGTTCTAAAACAAATCTACTGTCATTTGTTTTACACTATCTTCTGTGAGAAAGGTTCCAAGCTAGGTTCTATAAGTTGATAAACCAGTAATTTTATTGAGAAATATTAGTTATATACATTATTTTTGTAACCAAATTCAATTAATTATACTATTTTTTCAACTTTTTTTAAAACTAATTTTTATTGGACCGAGACGAACTTAATTGAGTTTAGTTGACAAATATATATATATATATATATATATATATATATATATATATATA
>JASCZI010090731.1:64243-74545 GCA_036250425.1 Stylosanthes scabra
TGCTGGCGTCATCCATCCTTCCAGCTATGCTCAAACCAGATATCAAAATGTAGTACACAATTGCATCTGGGGAGCATCCAGAACTCAACATCTCATCGAAAAACTGCATAGCTTTATCGATGTTGTTAACGCCACAAAAGGCAGATATCAGTGGGGTATACGTGGCAGCATTGCCTTTGAGGCCCTTCCCTTTCATTGCATTGAAAAACACGACTGCACTATGGACCCTCCCATTTCTGCACATACCATTAACCAATACATTGAGGGTGACCACGTTTGGCTGAACGCCTTCCTCATTCATCTGATCAAACAGCTCGTGTGCTTTATCGATGTTGCCTGCCTTGCAGAACCCGTCAATCAAGCAATTATACGTAATGGTGTTGGGCTTATGCTTGCTTCCCGTTTTCATCTCCTCCAACAAACTCAGTGCTTCTTCCTCCCTTTCAACTTTACACAATCCATCAATCAATGTATTAAACAATACCGTATCAGGTTCTACACCAAACAAATTACTTTCACCTTTGCCTCTCAACTTGTTAAACATATCCAAAGCTTCATCAACCCTCCGAGCCGCACACAAATGTCTTAAAAGTATCCCAAATGTTACAACACTTGGCCGTATATTCATCTCTTGCATCTTAGCCAACAACTTATTCATCCCTTCAATGTCTCTTCCTTTTCCCAGCCCAGTTAACAAAGCATTAAAAGGTGCAGCATCAACTTCACCACCAAGTTCCATCACAGCATGCAGAATCTCCCGTGCAGCATTATTATTCTTCCTCTTACACATGGTGGTTATCAGTTGCGTGAGCTTGAAGGTATCAGGAAAAACACCATGCTCCGCAAGCTTCTTCACCAACCCCACAGTTTCCTCATCAGAGAAGCATCTCCCATGTGGATCTCTCCACTTTACCAACTCCTCAAAAACGATATCCCCAGTGGATGCATTCAGCAAAAACTTGGAATCCCGTTCAAACATTTCGTCGAGCACTTGGAGCGCATCATCAATTCTGTCTGATTTCAACAACAACCTTAACAACCCGTTGCAAATCCCAGAACTTTTAGCAGAATGGTCGAGCACCTTAAATAAAAAAACCGAATCGTCAACCATTTTGGCACCCTCCAAGCACCGTAGAAGAATCAAAGCTGATTGTGCACTCAAATCAATCTTCCAATTTTGAGACTTCAAGAAACCATGAAGCTTCAAGACCTCAATTTTCGAAGTAGGGTTTCGATTCGCGACCTCAAGAGCACTCTCGAACGCCGAAGAGAGCAAGTGACAGTGTTGTTGTTGTTCTTCGGGTTTTGCATTGGCTCTTAAGAATTCGAGAAACTCGAGAGCTTTGGTAGTTGATCCCAATTGGCGCGTGATTTGGAGGATCTGGCGGGAAGAGAGAGGCGTTGAATCGTTGAAGAGAAGAGGAAGAAGAAGATTCTTGCTTTGGTGTGAGTCCCATTGGTCTTTTGGGTGTTGGAGGAGCTCTTGGAGTTGGGTAACGATCGATGATGATACATCATCGTTTGAGGTGGAAACGTCGACGGCGGTGCTGTGGCGGCGAGGAGACGGCAAAGGAAAGGGTGGGAGGTTGCTGCGACGGCGACGGTGGAGAAGTTTGGAGGAACGTGACAACATTGTGCAGTTCAAGCGTTCAAGGGAACACTTCAAACGAGTTAAGAGACATTATGGAACCCCGTGCATTTGGAGGATATATGGGCTCTTTTGGCAACAATAACACAAGCTGGATTCCCCTGGGTTCCAAGGCAAGGTAACCAATTAGCTCATGAAATAGCTAAAGAAAATCCCGAAACAGACTGGTTGAACTACTGAAGGATGAACCTACCTGAATGCATAACAAAAATCATCAAGCGAGAATCCACAACTGTCAGCCACAGAAGCCGCAATTCATGTCATCAGAGACACAGAGAGCATCAAAACAACCCAACTTTGCAACAACAGAGACAGGGAAACGAAAGAGGAATGGAGAGAAGAGGGACAAACCAACACACACTCAGCTGAGGAGCAGTTCCATACAAGGATGAGGGTGAAACCGGAGCAGCTAACAACCGGTTATAGGCTCTTCTACCACAGCAACCACAGAAAAGAATGGCAGAAGCAAAATGTGAAGCTGCAAGGAAAAGGAAGTACCACATCATTCACAGTAATGAAGATATACCATAGCAGAAGATAGAGCTAAAAAGAAGGTTACAGTAAGGGAGATGCAACCCGCCGGAAAGCACTTGTGGCGGAGACCTCACAAACGAAGGATGTTTAACTCAAAGAACCTAGATCCACATTCACCACCATTTACAGAAAACGAAACCACCAAAGCCATTGTTATTGATTGAAGACCAAGAAGAAGCAGGCGATGGCGACTCCGTGATCATAGCCTCTACTGAGAAAAATGGCAGAATGAAATCACGAAGCAGCAATCAAAAATAAACACCAAGGCATGCACAATAAAGAAGGAATACCTCAACAAAAGACAGAGCAAGCAAACGGCTAGCGCAAAGGAGTTGATACCCGCCGAAGAATCACCTATGGCGGAGACCTCAACGACGACGGGGTCCAACCCGAAGAACAAGGAGCCGGCTTCACCATCAACAACAGAAAACGACTTCACCAAAATGTATTGATCTGTTCGAAGACCAAGACGAAGCAGGCGATTCGAACTCCTTCGTTTCACTCTTCACGGTGTACTGAGGGATTAGAATCGACGATCAATTCAGGGATGGGAGGGGCTCTGGGTCGGGTAGGGGTCCGGGTCTGGGTAGGTTAGTATGGGCTTTCTTTAGCCCCAGTCCAAAAAAAAAATAAAACGAGTTAAGAGGGATTAGAATTTTTTTATATTTCATTTAACGTTAGGGTTTAATTTTTAAACATTTTTACTCTTGCATTAATTAAATTATTAATAGTTTATCCTTCAGTGTTAATAGTTTGATTACAAAATTTCAAAATAAATCCATTTGTTTAATTAATGAGAAAAAAATATTTTATTAAAAGAGTTTAATTTTAACACTCATGATAAAACATTTTATAATATATACGGTCGTAAATTATATCAATTATTTTGGACCATTATTATCTGATTAAATGTGTACGTAAAATTATTTTATACATCTTGTATCAAAGTAAGCTATTATTGAAATTGGTTCAATAATTACAAGAATTTAATTAGAAATACTAATATTTATGATAAATTCTTGAATTTTAAAGACCATAGTTCTTATCATCCAATTTTCATTTTAGATTATACCTCAAATTTTGCAGGCTCTGAAAGCTGTGATGTTTTTTATTTTTTTTGAGCAATCACTCAGTCAATAGCTTATTTTAGTCGTTATTATTTTTATTTTGCATAAAAACATTTATTAAATTATTGTTAGTAATTATAATTAATTTTAGTTCAATCTTATGCTTTCTAACTACAAATGAACATGGGCAGGGAGAGAACCTTAGCAAAAACATAAGAAGAGAAAAACATCAATTAACATTTGGCAAGTTAAAATGCTCCAAAACAAGTGAAGAACAGAAAGAGACAATTATTTGGTCACTATCTTGGGTCACTTCTTTGGATAGTAACAAAGTTATCAAAATCTGTTTCCAACATTTTGTTATTACATTGATACAAAATATTATTTCTTTTGGGTAATCTGCCTAAGGTTTCATTGATGTTCAATATACAATGCTGGAGAACAAAAAAATGATACATAAAATGGGGTAAACAAGAAAAGCAATTAAGGCATGTATTGCCCCCAAAGAAGTGGTATCATTACTCAATTAGTCAACTATTGAACTTCAATTCTATCAAATGGACCCATGAAGGTTGCTTCCATAACTTTGCTATTTATTTGTTCAGTTACCTTCATCAACCCTCCGAGCCACACACAAATGTCTGAAAAGTATCCCAAATGTTACAACACTTGGCCGTATATTCATCTCTTGCATCTTAGCCAACAACTTATTCATCCCTTCAATGTCCCTCTCTTTTCCCAGCCCAGTCAACAAAGCATTAAAAGGTTCAGCATCAACTTCACCATCAAGTTCCATCACGGCATGCAGAATCTCTCGTGCAGCATTATTATTCTTCCTCTTACACATACTGGTTATCAGTTGCATGAGCTTGAAGGTATTAGGAAAAACACCATGCTCTGCAAGCTTCTTCACCAACGCCACAGTTTCCTCATGAGAGAAGCATCTCCCACGTGGATCTCTCCACTTTACCAACTCCTCAAAAACGATATCCCCAGTGGAAGCATTCAACAAAAACTTGGAATCCCGTTCAAGCATTTCGTCAAGCACTTGGAGTGCATCATCAATTCTGTCCGATTTCAACAACAACCTCAACAACCCGTTGCAAATCCCAGAACTTTTAGCAGAATGGTAGAGCCCCTTAAACAAAAAAATCGAATCGTCAACCATTTTGGCACCCTCCAAGCACCGTAAAAGAATCAAAGCTGATTGGGCACTCAAATCAATCTTCCAATTTTGAGACTTCAAGAAACCATGAAGCTTCAAGACCTCAATTTTCGAAGTAGGGTTTCGATTCGCGACCTCAAGAGCGCTCTGGAACGCCGAAGAGAGCAAGTGAAAGTGTTGTTGTTGTTCTTCGGGTTTTGCATTGGCTCTTAAGAATTCGAGAAACTCGAGAGCTTTGGTAGTTGATCCCAATTGGCGCGTGATTTGGAGAATCTGGCGGGAAGAGAGAGGCGTTGAATCGTTGAACAGAAGAGGAAGAAGAAGATTCATGCTTTGGTGTGAGTCCCATTGGTCTTTCGGGTGTTGGATGAGCTCCTGGAGTTAGGTAGCGATCAATGATGATACATCATCGTTTCAGGTGGAAGCTTGTACGGCGGTGCTAAGGCGGCGAGGAGAGGGGAAAGGAAAGGGACAGTGGAGAAGTTTGGAGGATCGTGACAACATTGTGCAGTTCTAGTGTTCAAGGATACACTCAAGTGATTACAACAGCAAATGCAAGATCAACAACCAAGCCATACGTCAGCAAGGGAGAGTCTAAAATTAGCAAAAGAGGTTCATATAAGCAAACTGATTATAGAATTGGAAGCAGGTGCTCCAGGATATATGGTAATCCAATGACCGTTGATTTCAATTATAAAATAATTTTAAAATATATATAAATTAAAATCAATGATTAAGATTATTGAATTACCATGAGCTGTTTCCGATAGAATCAGATAGCAGAGAAGTAGTACTAGTACAAGCTATAAAGGCTTACAATTCAATTTGGGAAATAAGGGCTATTCTGGAAGACATATGGAAACTAGCAGAATCCTTACCAGAATGCGAATTGGCAACTCCAAGAGCTCCCCTCACTGGATACATCGTCTCAGAGCAGCAGGACTGGGCATGGAGCTCCCCTCACTAGACGGAGACCTGCTTAAGAACCCAGACCATACAAAGAGATTCGACCAATTAGCTACCGGCGTTAGATGCACGGCAACGTCCGATCGTGGAGAAGCGGCGTCTTTCAGTGCAATCCAGCAAACAATCATAGCCATCGGAGCCACATTACTTCTACACCTTTTTTTTTTGGTCAGGGTGCTTCTACACCCTCGACAGCAACAGATTACCAAGGGCAGCTGAGTCGGGCCGGGTACGGAATGGGATTAGGGTAGGAGTTTTGGGCCTCATAGGTCCATGTTCAAAATATATAAATAAAAAAGGGAACACTTCAACGAGTTAAGACTTAAGAGGGTTTTATACAAAAAAAAAAGACTTAAGAGGGTTTAGAATTGTGAAAATATATCATCATTGATCTCCATGATCTGCAGTAAATGAAAATGAATTTTATTTTATTTTTTATATTTATTTTTACAATTTTTAATGCAACTCATACTATATAACAAATTTAAAATATCTATACTATAGGTGTGATGAACAAATTAGGTGTACACTGTGGGATAATTTTGCAAATCAATTCCTTAATCATTTCAAAGACAAACCTGCCATTGAATACGTCATCATCCTTCATTTTGCAAAATTTAAATTATTTAACAGTAAGCCTTTTTAATATTTTTTTTCTTTGATTTATGTCATTACTTTTTAAATAAAAATATCAATTATCTGTGCATTTTTTTAAATTCCTAATTATAAGTTTATCATATTTTGCAGAGAAAATGGGCATTTTCAATACCTCTTACAATTCAATATTATACATCAACCCTGATTTTCAAGAAGTCAAGGAATTCAGACAAAGGTTAGCTTTCTCTTTTATTTTTTATTTTTATCATAATATTCATGATATTCAATTGTATATTATGCCATTTTATAATATTTTATTTCACTGTCTGATAATCTAATAGGCTATTGTCATCCAATCCTGTTGCACCAACTCAAGTGGCTAAGATTCAACGATTACAGTGTTTCACTTTCTGATGATTTTCTTTTAAAAAATAAGTTTAGGACGATCTCACAGTTGAAAAATGTAATTGAGGTATATAACTAACTATGCCCAAATCTTTTGTATGGTCTGATATGCAACATACACTACAAAAAAAATATTTGTTCTAACATTTGTTTTTTTTTAATTATTTTTTGTGTGTAGAAATCTACCTATGTAACTATTGGAACTGTAGTTGATTTTACTTCTGAAAAAAGCTGGTGGTATAAAAGATGCAAATCATGTAAATCGGGTTTAAAGAAGGGTGTGGATGCTTACTCATGTAAAAATTGTGGTGATGGACAGCAAACATTTGTGCCCAGGTATGATAATATTTAATAAATAAAACGAATTAATAATTTGAATAAGTTTATATTTTTAAACGGGATAATTGGTTTATATTTTTTCAGGTATTCTTTGCACCTTAAAATTGCAGATGACACTGACTCTGGATCTTTCCTTTTTTTACGAAAAATTAAGAACTGATCATTTATTGAAGGTAAAAATCGTTTTTCTCCCACAAAAGTTATTATCTTTACCATCTATTAAAGATTCTAATTTTTTATGTTCTTTTGATGATGTCAAAATTGTAGGGTGGTCACAAAGATCATTTTCCAGAAGCACTCAATGCTTTTAAATCAAAAAGATTTTTGTTAAAGGTTTCTGTCAAATTAAAAAATATCAATGCTTTCCAACCAGTTTCAATTACAGTTTTGAAAATTTGTGATGATGAATCCATAATGAAGAACTTTGTGGAGAAATATAACATCAATGAGGTCATTCTTTTTATAATTATATATCTTTTTATTTATATATTAGGAATTCACATGATCTTATATACTATTTATTTAATTAATACATTAATTTATATGAATTTATTGGAATGTTTCAGGTTTGCATTTTTCAGGCTGACACTTCAATGATTAAGCCAAGTATTAATCAAGATGAAAACAAGGTCAATATATTTTTTATTTTCTTTTTTGTCATGTGAATGTAGATGCCAAATACTTACATAATAAATAATTTACCGTGAATTTAATAGAGCTACTCGGATATCCTTCCAATTACTGAAACAAAACAAACAAAAAAGGTCATAGTCATATAAATTTTGTATTGTTGTGGTTTATTTTTTATGTTGAAGATGATAACAAATTATATTCATATGATTTTTATGGGTGTTTTCAGGAATCTCATACACATGTTTATGAATCTAAGGTCCAAAGTTCAGATATTATAGCAATTTCAGATTCTTACGACAAATCAGTTGATGCGGAAACTACTTCTTTAAATATGAAAGAAAATGATAACTGGATAGTAGTTCCAACCCAAAACTTTCATGAGGATTACGAAATGTCTTCAACAAAGATGAGAAAGGTCGACAAGGAGAATTAGAAATTTTTGGATTTAATATGTCAACATGAGAAGTGTGAACAATGATATAGTTTTGGCTCTTTTTTATTATCAAGATGGTAGTCTTTGTGGTACCTTTTTTTTGTGACATCTTGGTTAATTTGCTTAATTTTAAAGACTTATAAAATTATTTTGGATGATGTTATTAATGTTTTTTTTTATATAATATTGCTTTGTATTTAGTTGGAAGTAATTCACTATTATTGAAATTAATCAGGGTGCTTCTACCCCCTCGACAACAATAGATTACCAAGGGCAGCTGAGTCGGGCCGGGTATGGAATGGGATTAGGGTAGGAGTTTTGGGCCTCATAGGTCCATGTTCAAAATATATAAATAAAAAAGGGAACACTTCAACGAGTTAAGACTTAAGAGGGTTTTATAAAAAAAAAAAAAAGACTTAAGAGGGTTTAGAATTTATTTATATTTTATTTAATGTTAGGTTTTAATTTTTTTGTAATACTAGATATACCATTATACACATTATTTTAGGGGACCTTTGGCAATGCGACTAATTAGGAACCCACAAATCAAAACCCTAATCCTTTCTCTTTCTCCCTACACCAACACCACCACCATACAAACAAAAACTTTAATCCTCTTTCTTCTACCCGTTTTTCCCTCCCTCTACTGACGTCACCACCGCTCCACCACCGTCCAGCCATCAAGTTTTCTTGTTCTGCACACCGCGTCACCACCAACCATCACGTCTTCTTCTTCGTACGGAAGGAGTCAGATCTTAGCCACTGCTTCTTCTTCTTCATGCGTTTTCCGGTGAGATCTTCTTCTTTACAATGGTGGTTCTGAGATTGTGGTTTTTGTACAATCGTTCTTCTTCTTTTCATTCATGGTTTTGAGATTGTGGCAATGGTAGTTCTAATTTTGTAACTTCTGTACAATGTTTCTTCTCCTTCTTCTTTACATTGGTGGTTCTTAGATTGTGGTTTTGAGATGCAGTTGTGGTAATCATGGTGGTGTGGAGGTGGTGGTTGTTGTGGTGATGGTGGTGTTGGTGGTTCTGCTGTTGGTAATGACGGTGGTAGTGATAGGTTAAGGATGATAAATAGTATTTTATTTAAATGATAATTTTGTTAGGTTTATGATAATAATTTTATAAAGTTTTGGACGATAAGTTGTATTGTGTTTTGGATGATAATTTTGTTAAGTTTTGAATGATAATTTTGTGACGTTTCGAATGATAACTGCACTTAATTTTGGTTGATAACTATTTCTAGTTTTAAATAATAACTTATAATTAGATTTGTTGGCTCCCTAATTGCTCTTTAACGTTGATTCCGTAACACTATTGTTATTCTTATTCTTAAACATTTTTACTCTTGCATTATACAAGCAATTCTTAATTAAATTATTAATAGTTTATCGTTCAGCGTTAATAGTTTGATTACAAAATTTCAAAATAAATCCATTTGTTTAATTAATATATAAATATTTTATTAAAAGAGTTTAATTTTAATGCTCATGGTAAAACATTTTATAATATATACGGTCGTTAAATTATATCAATTATATGATTAAATGAGTAGGTAAAATTATTTTATACATCTTGTATCAAAATTAAACTATTATTGAAATTGGTTCAATAATTACAAGAATTTGATTAGAAATACTAATATTTATGATAAGTTCTTGAATTTTAAAGATCATAATTCTTATCATCCAATTTTCATTTTAGATTATATTATACCTCAATTTTTGCAGGCTCTGAAAGCTGTGATGTTTTTTACTTTTTTTGAGCAATCACTCAGTCAATAGCTTATTTTAGTCGTTATTATTTTTATTTTGCATAAAACATTTATTAAATTATTGTTAGTAATTATAATTAATTTTAGTTCAATCTTATGCTTTCTAACTACAAATGAACATGGGCAGGGAGAAAACCTTAGCAGAAACATAAGAAGAGAAAAACATCAATTAACATTTGGCAAGTTAAAATGCTCCAAAACAAGTGAAGAACAGAAAGAGACAATTATTTGGTCACTATCTTGGGTCACTTCTTTGGATAGTAACAAAGTTATCAAAATCTGTTTCCAACATTTTGCTGTTACATTGATACAAAACATTATTTCTTTTGGGTAATCTGCCTAAGGTTTCATTGATGTTCAATATACAATGCTGGAGAACAAAAAAATGATACATAAAATGGGGTAAACAAGAAAAGCAACTAAGGCATGTATTGCCCCCAAAGAAGTGGTATCATCACTCAATCAGTCAACTATTGAACTTCAATTCTATCAAATGGATCCATGAATGAAGGTTGCTTCCATATCTTTACTATTTATTTGTTCAGTTAACTTCCCCCAACTTATTTGGTTGCATTCAGCTTTTGAACTGCTTCAGCAGTTGCTGATGCTGCTTTGTCAAAACCTAACTTTTGCAACTCATTTGAAAAACCTTCAGCATCTGCTTCACTAATTTTGTATGGACTATGGCGAGCATCAGGGAATGAACCGTTCGTCACCTCTTCTTTATACTCTAGTA
>JASCZI010090731.1:74555-86686 GCA_036250425.1 Stylosanthes scabra
GCGAGCATATTGCTTGCAAAATTTCGGAGTAACCTGCAAAAAGGTAGATCATATAAGTGAAATGAATCCTATGTTGATTGATTGAAAGAAAGAAATTATGTTAGCATTTGCTTCAAAATACCTTTGCATGGTGCGGGTGTTGAAGCATACCAAGAAGATCATGATAAACTAGCACCTGCATTAACATAAAACTGAATTTGAATTCCTCATTTTATGTTTAATCATCTCAAATGAGGGATGATCCGAATACAAGTTCTATCCATAGCTACAAGTACTCAAGTGACTTAAGATTACACTCTTAACATATGAAAGTGAATAAAAAATCATTTAATACCAGATTATGATACAAAAGACTCAACACACAGCAACTTGATGAAGTATACAAAACTTCAAAAGTTGCGAAAGTACACAAACTTACCTGTCCACTGCAAAAGGGGCCCGCCCCGATTCCAATAGTAGGAATTTGAAGGGCTGCTGTTGCTGCGGCGGCCACAGGTGGTGGCACACATTCTAGAACAACAGAAAAACACCCAGCTTCTTGCAAAGCCAATGCTGTCTCAACAACCTAAACAGGCTAATCAAATACTATTTAGGATGACAATAAAATTGTTCAAATATCCGAAACAGATGCATCATCAGAAGAGACAGAGTTAAACCTTAAGAGCACTTGAAATGTTCCTCCTTTGAGGCCGAAAACCCCCTAAAACACTGATGGCCTGTGGAGTGAGCCCTACATGCCCCATCACTGCTATTCCAGCTTCAACAATAGCCTTTGCCGCAACAATCCTCGAAGGTGAACCTCCTTCCAATTTTATGGCATCCATTCCGCCTTCCTTCAAAATCCGAACCGCCGTATCAACCGCCTGCTCATAATCAAACACAACGATCATTCAGAACCATTGCACACCTGAAGCAAATTCAACTTTGAAACACAATCCTGTTTAATAGATTTCCCACATCTTTATTCAAGGAACAAAATTTAGAGGCTACACCTTCAGCAAATTCCATATATTCTACAAAGTCCAAAATAACAACTCCCCATGAATTTAAGAGAATTAAACCTAATTAAGAAAAGAGCAAATGCATGTTCAATCAAACAAGAGCAAATGCATGTTCAATCCCAAAAGAGCAAAAAGAAAAAAGCTTCTATGGTTGAAAATGATAAATGACTATACTTCATCCCAAAAAAAAAAGTGAAAACTACATTCCATTAGAATTTTGCAGACTTTCTCAAAACCATAAACTAATTCTCATCAACATATATATTAGAGCATCTTCTTCAATGCATGGTTTCTACATCAACATTTGTGGGATCATATGTCATTTGATATTATATTTGAGATAACAACTATAATATGCAGTTTTAATTTAATATCAATTTGGATCCGAGATGCATAATTCAATATCAAATCAGTTCAGTTATCATTTCAATAAAAATTGATACCCAAGAACACCCCATTGTAGATGCTCTTATACATATACAAATATAACTAGCAAATTTAATTCACCTCCTTTCGTATACTCAAAAGTTAAAAACCAAAAAAACCTGATTGGAACTTGATTCATAGGAGCCAAAAGGCAAGTCCCCAACAAGAAGAGGGTTTTTGGCGCCACGAGCAACGGCGCGGCAATGAACGAGCATCTCATCAACGGTGATAGGGAGAGTGGTGTCGTGTCCATGAACAACCATGGCACCTGAGTCACCAACCAGGCATATGTCAATAGCAGCCATGTCTATGTGCACTGCTGAAGGGTAATCGTATGCGGTTACCATTGTTATAGGTTTCGAGTTTCTGTGCTTTTGACGTAGCTGTGTGAGCGTTGTTCTCTGGTTCGGGGTTTGTGGTGTGGGACCCGAGTACACCGTGTTCTCTGGAACATTGCTCATCAAACGAATGTGCCTCAGAAGAGAAGAAGAAGAAGAAGATGAATGTTTTGTGAGAAACCTGAGAGAATACATTGGGGAAAAGAGGGGGGAAATGTTTTTGAATTTGGGGATTTGAGAGTTTTCTGTGGTATGAATTGTGATAGTGATGTGTGAGATTTTGTTGAATTTGAAGAAGAAGAAGCCAAGTTTAGTTCAGCTGCTTCTGCTATTTGGTGATGCATGCTGTGGTGATGTTTTTTTTTTGGACATAACGGATGAGTTTTTTTTTAGATGGATTAGACAGCTCACAATCCTAGACATACGGTGTATTATCAATATGATACATACTTACACAACACACGCACACACTACATGAATATACACATCATGAATATTTACATATGAGTTTCAAAGAGGGGCTATGTCCTCAGTAGGCCGTAGCTTGGTAGTTTGTTTTTGTTTTTTTGGGCCGTTAGGCCTTGTTTTTCAACCCAAAAATATAAGTTTTAAATATACAGTTCAAAAAAAATATATAAGAATTTAAATTTCGTCTTATACATATATCAATCTATTAACGCAGATTAATTTTTGACTTGTTGAATTAAGGATACTATTAAAAATCTAAACCCTAAACTCTAATAGTATAAAAGTAAGAAATTGATTCAAAATATCGATTAATATTGATAAAAAAAAAGTATTGACCCTTAATATTTTTCTTTTCTATACATCTAATTGTGTATTCACATCAAGTCCAAAAGAAAAATTGTGTATTCACTTAAAGTGGTTTATTTCTAAATCCAATGTTTGAAAATTTATCTATATTCCAAAATTTAATTATATGATACTATAAAATCATCTCATCAAAATTATGCATTTGAACAATCATTTAAGAATTTATTTTGTGACTAATCTTAAGAATATAGTAATATATTCTTAGACATGCAAAACTGTTTTATATTATGGTTATTGTTACGGACCGGCCCAATAAGACCCAATCCATTAAATCAATAATCAACTTACTTGGTCCATAAGTCAAGGATCAAGCTAAAAGGTTAAAGATCAAACTAAAAAAGAAAAGATTCGATGAGATCATGAAGAGATCCCATCCGAATCTTAACCACCCGCTACTATATAAGCAGGGGGTAACACCCCCTCAAGGTATGCATTCTCTTAACCCTGATCTCCCATATTAGCTCTAGAATACTCATAATCATAATTATGGATTCTAGTGCTATTCTCTCATCACATCAATCACCTTTTTCGGATCAAGCCCCCGGACTCTTCCGTGCGCTTCCCTTCGGAAGGAACACTTTCTCTCTCATTCTCACTGTCTGCTCCCTCTCACGACTTAGGTCCATTGGATCATTGTTTGGTATATCTGTGCTTAACATTGGCGCCGTCTGTGGGGAGTAGACTTTAGAATCGAGTTATGAGACGAAAAGCTGAACTTCCGAAGCCAAAGATGGTGAACACCGGAGTCAACAACGACATTGTGAGCGAGAACATCCCGCAGCCTACCCCCGAGAAGGGAATAATCCCCTTAGATCAGAACATTCAACAGCTAGAGGCCGCCCTGAGAGAGCTCCTTGAGAGACAAACTCGGGACGCGAAAGTCGCTGCTAAAGCAATGAAAAGGGCGGAGGCTATGGCGGCTAAGCAGCAAGCTTTACTGGAGGAGGCTGAAAAACGAGACCGCGAGTTAAAAGAAAAACTCCGCAATAGGCTAACGTACTCGGACGACGAAGAAGTGGTAGCTGACTCACGCTCCCGCACGTGGAAGCCTTCGGTGGTAGTGGGAAACCCGCCACCAAAAGAGAACAGCAAACACCCCTTCTCATCCGCCATCCTCTCGGAAGAACTCCCTAAGAAGTTCAAATATCCGACGGATATGGAGCCATATGATTGAAGCAGTGATCCAAAGCATCACCTAGATGCCTTTGATAACAGGATGGTACTACTGAATGCCTCGGATGCTACGAAGTGCAAAGCTTTTTCCGTGACCTTTAAAAAGGACGCGCAGACATGGTTCAACTCTCTAGCACCCGGAAGCATCAAGAGCTTCTCCGACCTGTCTGGGGATTTGAACAAAGCTTGCCCTAAGGATGTTTTTTCGCTTCTAAGCATCGATGGATTAGTAGACGCCTCTTCCGGTTACAAGTACATTTCCTTCATGGATGCATCTTACGGCTATAACCAAATACCCATGCACAAACCTGACAAAGAGAAAACGGCGTTCATCACGCCAGACGGGACTTACTGTTATACGAGCATGCCGTTTGGCCAAAGAATGCTGGAGCCACTTATCAGCGCTTGGTGACGAAGATCTTCCGAGACTTGATAGGTCTGAAGATCGAAGTGTATATTGATGACATGCTGGTAAAAATAAAAGGACCCGACGATCTGATATTCGACCTCGAAGAAGTCTTTGCATCTCTTCGCAAATACAGAATGCGCTTAAATCCCTTGAAGTTTGCCTTTGGGATGGAAGCCGGCAAGCTTTTGGGTTTTATGATAACCCAAAGAGGGTTCGAAGTCAATCTAAAAAAATGTGAGGCCATCTAGCAGCTCCCAAGCCCTTCCAACCTAAAGGATGTTCAGAGACTAAATGGCAAACTGACAGCATTATCCCGATTTCTTGGGGCATCAACTAGAAATGCTTTGCCTTTCTTCAAATTGATGAAGAAAAGGATTGATTTCGAGTGGACGACAGAATGTGAAGAAGCTTTCCAAAAATTCAAATCCCTGCTTGCTGAGCCTCCAATTCTTTCCAAACCAACAATTTGATTATTCTTGTGATTGATTATTTAAAGCTAAAAATTAGGAGGAAGATTTTAATAGTTTACCTAAGAGTAATTTAGTTATAAAAATGGAAAGGAATCATATTAATTGAATGGGATTACATAATTATTAAAAAGTACAAAAATTCATAATTAATAGACTCAATAAATATTTTTTATTAGCTTGGTCCCCGAAATTTAAATCGCAACTCAAATTAGCCTATGAATTTTAAAGTTACTCAATTTGGCCTCTGAAATTTCAAACCGTTACTCAAGTTGGCCCCTGAACAAGTTTTTGCTAATGGTGTGTTGACATGGACAGCCAGTGCCACGCGTCAAAACAAGATTTGACCACGTGAAATCGAGTGACAAAGTGGCAGTCAGTGACACGTGACATGTTGATGTGAACAACAATGCCACGTGTCACAACATGATTTGTCCACGTGTCACAATTTGTCAACATGTCACTACTATATTATCATTGTACATAACTCAAAAAGGTCCTTGAAATTTCACTTGCGGCTCATTTTGGTCCTTAAAATTAATGAGCGCAAATCAAATTGGCCCTTAAGATGATTTTTTAATTTTTATTTCTTAAATATAAAATAATTGAAGATTTGCATTGACTCAAAGAAGGGGGGTTAAATCTAAGTACGTTTTTTGCGGCCAAATAAGAGAATGAAAGTTTGCTGTCGGAAATCGTCTAGTCAAGTTGGAGGAGACAAAATGAGTTCTATCTCATAAAAACACAGCAAAACAGAAAATGCAGAACTTAACTAGAACACTAGCAAGTATCCTGGTTCGGTTACCTTCACTGCAACCTACACATTCAGTCTCCACCACAACCATTTTGGAATTCCACTATAATTTCAAGAATTACACACACTAATTCAAAAGAAATTACACTTGCCTTAACTAACGACTTCAACCTAAGCTAACCTAACTTGGAAAACATCATGAGTGCTATCCCAACTCACAAGGGGAACCTCTCAGGCTCATGAAACACAACAAAAACTGTTCTAAGACTAAGAATTAATTTCAGTATTGATTTTTCTCAAGACCTACATTGTTGCCTTTTCTCTCATGACTTTTAATGATTTCTCACTTAATGCAAAATTACCACCATGATAAAACAAGAAAACCTAACTCTTGAAAAGCACTAAAATTCAAAACATTGAAGGAGAAGAAGTGCTTTGAAAATGTGTGAATGAAATGCTCTCAAAATGTGTGCGTTCTCTTTGCCTCAAACTTTGGCTGAATGTTCTTTAAATAGGCATATTGTCTACAAGAAAATATGCCAATTTACAATTTGAATTTGAGCAGATCCTTGCTGATTGTGAACAATCCAAAAATTTAGTTGAGCCTTGGATAAATTCCATTTGCAACGTTACAATTTGCACAATGCAAAATGCAGCAGAGATAGTGGAGAGTGCTCTCCTTGTTGTCCTTGCTGTATTATTGCAATCTTGGCCATTTATTTCAATTTTTGGCTCCAAGTATCAATCGTCCACCTTCCATTGTGACTGCATGAATGATTCCCAAATATTTTGACATGTGGCACTGGTTGTCCACGTCAGCACGGTGTTAACGAAAAACTATCTAGAAATCAACTTGAATCACAGTTTAAAATTTTGGAGCCAAATTGAATAACTTTAAAATTTATAGATTAATTTGAGTTGCGATTGAAATTTAAAGACCAATTTAACTTATAACTCATATATGTCCCAAGGACACATTTTAATGTTATAAATTTAGAAATTTTTATTGAAAATCTAAAAAATTTAAACTTTTAATGTGTTTATTTTGTATTCGTTAAATATAATCATTTTAATGTTTACAAAGTAAGACTTCACTACTAGAGGAATTATCATATGCCTATTTCTCGCATGGTCATCCGATCCGGGTTTCCAGATTCAGAGTTTCTTTGTAGTGTTATGTATTTAGTTTAAAGTTCAAAATGGTATCTGTTGCAATTAATGTATTTGACCGATATATTAAATTGTCCTCTAATAAACTTAGTCAAATTAAACTAAAAAAAATAGGGGAACACTCACACGAAGAGGATAGAAACAACTTTTTATAAAGATAATGATAAATAAGATAATAAATATCTAATTTATTTGATATTAAATAAAATTGACTGCCCTAAATTTTTTTTTTTTGAAATTAGACATATTTATTACAGGTTAATTAGATTTTTTCATTTAAATAAATATGAAAATATTTTCTAATAAATAAATAAATATAAAAATACATTTTAAAATTATGTTAAAGGAAAATTAATTTAAAATTATGCCATTTATTTTATAATTTTATTTTTTATATGATTTCTTTTATAAATACCACGTAAGTATTTAATTGTTTGTACTAAAATATGTTAAAATTACACTATTATTATAGGTAAAAGTGAATATATAAATATAAACATTATTTATATTTGTTTATATCATTTACATTTTAAATATTATTATTATTATTATTATTATTATTATTAATACGAATAATTAAATATGTATAAAAAAAGACATTGTACTTGTGTTAGAAAAATCACGTTATATAGTTTTTAGACAATATGTATGTGTTATTTATAACAAATAATTATAAATGTATATTTTTAATATTTAAACCTATTTTTACTATTTTTTAATATAATAAATAATGTATATTTTTATAGTATGTAAACCTATATATATATATATATATATATATATATATAGAACAGTATAACACCCTTCTTTGCAGCTATATTATCAAATTAAGCAATGGAGAGAAATGTTGAGTCTGATACAGAGTTGGTAGCAAGAGGTGGTCATAGTAAGTTGTTGGTGAGAAGGCCCATGCAAATCTTCATCCTCTTTGTTGGATTTGCTTTCATGTTGATGTTCCTATACAACGATACTTCTGCCTTTGGAATTCCTCTTCTCTCACAATACTTCATCGCTCCCACAACAACGGTACGTCTCTTTGTCTCTGTCTTTTTTATTAATTAACCTTGAAGATAAAAGATATCAGACTCTTATTTTTGGCAAGGAAGGAATATTTTTTTTAAAAAGTGGTTAATTGTTAATTATTTTTTCTATATGTGGGCAACTTGAATTATACAAGTTGCTGATTGATTAAATTATTTAAATTTAAAATTCAAAATGATAGAGTTGATTGAATTTTAATATTGGTAAATCTGACAGGTTGCCTTTGTCAAAGATAAAAGTAAGGATATTTAAGAATGATCTTTTGTAAAATTAAATAGTAGGTTGTTTTGTTTTGTTTTTTTAATTATAAACATATTCTAATAAAAATAGTGATATAATATAAAAAAAATAGTGATATAATATATTTTATTGTATTGATATGTATAAATTTATTATTATACATTTTATACTGAATCAAATACCTTATTTTTTTTATGGGCAACTTTAATTATATCAAGTCCCTGATTGATTAATTAATGACATAATAGTGCGAGAATAACAACAAAAATCAGCTAATAATCTCAATAATTTAAAAAAATTTACAGCACATCTAAATTTCATGTTGATTGTTATTGACAAAATTCCGTGAACATGTATTTAATAATATAATGTTTTCTCATCATCATCATGTTACAGATAAGTGATAATCCAAAACTAGAGAGTGTTCTAAAAATTGCTTCAATGGAGGATAGCACGGTGATTATCACAACATTGAATGGTGCATGGGCAGAGCCAAATTTTATGTTTGATTTATTTCTCAAGAGTTTTCACGATGGGATTGAGACAGAGAGATTGTTAAATCACTTGGTGGTAATAACTTTGGATGAAAAGGCACATGCTCGTTGCCAATCTTTGCATCCTCATTGCTATCAACTTGAGACTAAGGGTACCAACTTCACCAATGACGCATTTTACATGACAAAACATTACTTGGAAATGATGTGGAGAAGAATTGAACTTCTTGGTACTGTTCTTGAAATAGGATACAACTTTGTCTTCACGGTACATTCCCTTAGCTTATTGCAAAACAATTTTAATGTTTACATACTACAATTATGGTCCTTGTTTGTCCTTAATTTAATGGTTGTGACACAATTAGGTCCCTTCCTTCGAGCAAGAAAAGAAAACCTTCTGTTCTGTGTTTGAGTGAATATAAATTCTTGGATAGGCAAAATTCGAATTCTAGCTAGACTTTTTTATGTCGTATAGTAATAAGAACCACGTCCCTAGCACAAGTGGTAAGTGGTTTAGATTGCTCAAGTGTCTAGTTTTGAATTCAAACCTTAGGGGCAATACGTATACAAAAAGAGGTGTAACCACGTCAAAATCCCAAAAAGGACACTCGATAAGGCTATTTTTTTGTTTATTCTAGTTTCATTTTTGTTTCATTATTTTTTTTACTAGGTAATATGAATAAAAAAGTAACAAGGATTAGTCGGAACCTGCAGACTAGAATATCGTAAAAGAAAAATAATTATAGTAATAAGAATTGGACCCGATAACATTAAATTGCAGTTATGGTTGCGTTTTTAGTTTTGGCTATTGTGGAGTAATTGTGGAAAGATTTGTAATGTTTCTCTATCTTTGTTTCTAATAAGTTGGAGAAAGGTATCTAGAGTAGTTTTATAAATGTGTACATACTACATAACATTGTTGGTTTTCAAATTAACAAACATAAATACGTGAACTAACACTTCACTTACATGATTTAAATTAAATATTTTTGCAGGATACAGATATAATGTGGCTTAAGAATCCATTCAATCAATTCTACGATGATGCAGATTTTCAAATTGCTTGTGATCACTTTAATGGAGACTCCAATGACTTGAAGAACTCTCCAAACGGAGGCTTTGCCTACGTAAAGTCTAATTACAGAACAATATGGTTCTACAAGTTTTGGTTCAATTCTAGAATTGCATACCCCGGGAAGCATGATCAAGATGTGCTCAATAATATCAAGATGAACCCTATCATTCAAGACATAAAGTTAAAGATTAGGTTCCTTAGCACAACATATTTTAGTGGGTTTTGTGAACTGAGCAAGGACTTCAACAAGGTTTGTACATTGCATGCTAATTGTTGTGGTGGTTTGGAGGGCAAGGTCAAGAGTCTAAAAATGTTGTTTCAAGATTGGGCCAAGTATATGAAATTGTCTAACAAGACAAAAGTAGAAGTACATCCTTCATGGAGTGTGCCTCAAGGATGCAAGAAATAATTATATGTGCGTGCGTGTTACATGATTTCTATTCATATGTATACTTATTTAATTTAATTTAATTTCTTTGAGATATTAATTTCTTAGACTTCGAACGAATCTTGGAATCAAACAGTGAGACACACATAAATTCAGAATGCTGGAGGGAAACAATAGCTATATGTGTGCTATTTGATATTAACATACATAGAGAAAGATAAGAGAAATAGATTTTTTAGGAGTTAACGATGAAATTAGTTTTTGAAAGATAGATCATTTTCCACCTTTAAAGATTTTATCAAGTAAATTAGTTTTTCAAAAATTATAAATTAATCATGTTTTTTCTTTTGTAATTCTATTCACAATTTTTGTTATAGTAATATATTTTTGTGTTAATGTTTATATTTTTTCGTGTTGTTAAACGGTATGTATGGATGTATACAATGTTAGCCATAGATTAATTCTTTTCGTTAATAATTGATTATGTGGAACATTAATTGATAATATATAGGACACATGAGACATGTCTAATTAGACACGGACTAAATTAAATATATTTATAAAAAATTATCTGTTTGATCCATTTCCCTAATTACATAAACCATTTCCACCAATTGGTAAAATTGACTAAATTTATTGATTTTCATAAAAATATCTTATCAACATCTAATTTAGTATAGAAGTACCAAACAATGATCAAATGGATCTTAGTGTGAGAGAGAATAGACAATAAGAACGAATGAGAGAGAATGTTCCTTCCGAGGGAAGCACTGATCGGAAGAGTCTAAGGACTGGTATCGAAGAAGGTCATTGATATGGATGAGAAGAATAGCACCAAAATCACATAATTAAGATTATGAGATTCTAGGACTAATATGGGAAGTTAGGGTTTAGAGAATGCGTACCTTGGAGAGTGTTTTCTCCTGTTTATATATTAGCGAGTGATTAAGATTCGGATATAATTTTTTCATAATCTTATCAAATCTTTTTTTTTTTTAGCTTAATCCTTAATCTTATGGACCAAGTGTGTTTAGTACTAATTAGTAGATTGGACCATGTTGGACCGGTCCCTAAAAGTATCCAATTGAATATGTCAAGCAAGTGCCACATATGTTGCTTAAGGTTTCATTCCACGTACGTTATCAAATATCAATTGTTAACTAAAACTGTTAAAAGGTATACTGATGAAATGATTTTTTTTTAAAAAAGGTGAAGTTTCTAGTAGCATAGGAATGGGTGGCCAAAAATGGCTTGTGGTTAACCAACCATTGAGCAGAAAACATGTGGCATGGGATTCGACTAATGTGGCTGCTGGTTTTTTTTTTCTTGATATGTGACTAGTAGTTTTATTTTTTGGACATGGGCTTAAAGCCCTTAACCCACTACCCCACCCCACCCCAACTATTTAATGATTCTCTCGCTTTAATTAGTGAGATTTTGCCAACTCTCGTGTAGCTCAGTGGTTGGGAGCAATGTATCCCAAGCTGAGTACCTAGTTTCGAGTTCGGCATAATGCGTAAGGTCATTAATTTAAATGGTAATTTTTTAGGCCTTGCAAAAACTTGACTTGATGTATGAGTTGGTAGTGTGCGTGTATTTAGCCTAGAATTGTGGATTATTGTCTAATCCAACGGTCCAAAACAAAAACCATTGAGATTCGAACCCTTGATGTAACTCATGGAAGGCACTACAATTTGCCACTCCAACCAAGCTTCCAATGCGACTACTAGTGTTAATAATTAAACAAAAATGATGAAGATTCCTTGAGAGAGGGTGAATCAAGGAATGCAAAAGCTTTTTCGAAACAGGAGATAAAACTGCAGCGGAATCAGGAGATAAAATTCGGTTTTGTCTCTTAACAACAAAACATCAATCAAACTTAAAAGATAGAGAGTAGAAGAAGAACACCACGATATATACTGGTTCGGTTTCCTCACTTGAAACCTACGTCCAGTCTCCACCACTCACAATGGTAGAATTTCCACTATAATCATATGATTATAAACACTAATTCAAGAGATCACTCACTCTCAAACTAGAACACCTAAGCTTCACTCACTTAGGACTTTTTCTCTCACACATAAGCTTCACTCACTTAGGAATTTTCTCACAACTAAGAACCTAGTTGCAAACTCTCAAATATAAAATTGGCTTTTGTATCTTTTCTCTCTTTACCTTTTGTATTTCAAATAAGCATAATTCTAGACAAAGAAATAATAAAAAGAATAATATGAATAACTCAAAATGAGTATATGTATGAACTTGTAGCTCTCTTGCTTGGTCTATGCTCATAGAAATCATCTTCTATTTATAGTTTGATG
>JASCZI010090731.1:90544-100585 GCA_036250425.1 Stylosanthes scabra
CTCCTTTGATCAATCACAAATAGTGTGATATACTTGTTGTCCAAGTTTGTGCTACTCCAAATCTTTCCTTTATGAACATTACTTCATCTCTAAGACTTTGAATCTAGTCAATATTACTTGTAATATTCATTTGGACCTGTAACACTAAACACACATATCAAACACACTAACACGTTTGGGCTATTAATCCATAAACCAACTAATGTTTATCATCATCAAATATTCAATATTAACTTTGAATTCAACAAAGGACTATATTCAGTGTGGGCCGTACAGAAAGTTGGACAAAAACACAAGAAACATTTGAAACATGCAAGAGTGACAAAAACCGTAAATCGAAATGTGTGTAAGTTAATGTGAGATTGGTTGATGTTAATGTGACAAAAAAAAAACAAGATTGGATGAACTTCAATCTTTTTGAAGATATTGGCTTGATGGGGGATAAAATTTGGGCTGATATCTTTTTTATTGCCACGTGGATGATTTGAAAATTCAAGAACGAGTTCATACACTCCAATGTTAATCAAACCATAAACATCAAAAAGAGGAGAATTTTGAGCTGTGTTGAGGAGAATCGTGCTCAATGGGAGAAGGAAAGATACAATGGAAATCATATCCATAGGCATATTTAGTGGCATCCTCCGCCGAAGAATTGGGTTAAATTAAACACAGATGGAGCTTCTCGGGAAAATCCAGGCCAGGCTAGTATTGCTGGGTTATGAGAAATGAGCTTGGAGCTTGTCTTTGGGGATATGCCAAGAAGGTGGGGTGTGCTTCTGCTATTGAGGCAGAGATCCATGCCATCAAACATGGGTTACAAATAGCTTGGAGCAGAGGATCAAGACACATCATTTCGAAACTGATTCCATGGGAGCCATGAATTTTATAAGAGATCCTCCGCCATGTCACCCAACTCTCACCAGACATGTAAAGAAAATTGGTGAGCTCATTAACAGAGATTGGACAGTTCTTATTCAACACAAACTGTGTGAGGGAAACCAGGTTGCAGACAAGCTTGCGAACTCGATTTTGGACACGGACAATGATAACTCCTGGCTCCTTGATGAGCCACTTGCACACATCTCAATTGATTTATATGATGATGCCTATGGAACCTTGTTCCCTAGACCTCCTTAGTTTTTGTTTTTCTCGGCCTTAGGGCCCATTATACAAAAAAAAAATATAATAATAGAAAACAAGTGAATGGTTGATTGACAAGTGACAGCACCATTGAGTAAGAAACGAAATGCTTCAATATTTTGATAAATGTCATGGGCTGATAGGAGAGAAAAAAGAAAAGTTAATGTGCAAAAACAATAATGGCACAAAATACAAAGATGTTATCTAAATAGTATATAAATGATATGAATATAAATGTTTGCTTTTGAGATGGAATTTTGAATTTCAAATCCACACTTAACCAAATAAAATAAATAATAAATAAAATAAAAGATAAGATGAGGAAGGACAGATGGAAGAATGGAAGAAGAAAAAAAAGAAAAGAAAGGTGAGGAATGCCCTCGGATTCACCTTTCTTTTCATTTCATTCTTCAAAAATCGTTTCTCCTCTACTTCTCATGTTGCTTCTTCTTCTTCATCAATCCCAACTGCCATTACACTCCTCATTCTAGGGTTTCGTCAATTCATCGCCAGCAATGGTTTCTGAAAATGGTAGATTCATCAATCAAAACCCTTCTTTTCTATGTTATAGTTCTTGCAAGCTCACATCTCTTTTTCTATGTGATTCAGTGTTTTACTCTTCTTTTATATGTTATTGTTCTAGCAAGCTCGCATCTCTTTTGTCTAATTCATTGTTTGATGGTTCTTAATTTTCTTTGCAGCTTTCACACAAGACTTTCAAGATCAAGAAGAAGCTGGCCAAGAAGATGAGGCAGAACAGGCCCATTCCCTACTGGATCCGCATGAGGACCGACAACACCATCAGGTTCCCATAATTTTCCACTTTCATTCAATTTTATGTGTTTAATTTCTTCATCAGAATTTCAGAAACACTAATACTTCATTGTTTTTTTGTGTGTTTCAGGTACAATGCTATTCATATGATGTTTTTATTCGAAGATGTACTTAAATGTTGATATTATATTTTCATGTGTAAGTAATCACCAAAACATAATAAGTGTTTGAAAGTTTTAAAGTCTAACAAGTAAAACCATTACTATTGGATGGCTGAAGCAAAGAAGATTTTCGGTTTTGCCTTCGCCTCCGTTCTCATATTGGGTGCTCCCGGCTCCTTGCTAACTGTTTTAACTCTTTTATGCTATTTTTTATCTATAAAATTTTATAACATTTATGAGAAATATGGTATTTATTTCATCTCTAGGTGGAAGTGATTATTGGTTCTATCTCTATTGTTATTTCTATAATATAAATAAAAATTTGTTTAATATATATTTGCGTCTAATATAAAATGGATGTGTGATATACTATTGTATTTATATTGTACTTTGGAACATTTTACAGCTTATAGCGACTTGAATCTTCCTTTGTTCTTTGGATTAGTTTTCCTCAAAAATGGCCAAGAGGGTGCTTGACTGCATCTTGGGAGAATATTACTGACCCACAGTATTTCTTGCTTTACTTGTCTGCTTGCTTACACAGTGCGGTGGAATCATTTGCTTCTGGCATTCCTTTCTGCCCTGATGGCCCTGGAAGCTTGAGGTAAAGGGGTTAACCATTTTATTCTGACGACTAATTTATAAGTCTTTTTGTGTGCATTTTGTTTAAGAATAATATAGTCAAACACTAAGACTGATTCCATGTTATAAGTAAAATTTAAAATTATTTAATTTCACTCCTAGTATGACTAATTGACTATGTTGCACTTTGTTTAGCTAATTCCTATTTTCATTACTTAGGAAATGCTTATCTGTTGTATATTGCTTTAAAAAATTACGTACATATATAAACATTTTTTTGACTTTTGATTTTTTCAACCTATAACTGTCGTCATGTTTTCATTATCACTATGGAAAAGTCAATTGACATATTTGTTCTTCTTAACCATTGAGTCACTTTGTTGCTCTTTCTCATATAAAACTGAGTAATTTTGCAAATATATATTTTTTATGACAAAAATATCTATACAATTTTTTTTTTTGATGTACAGGTCATCCAAACAAGGCTCATGTGGTGGTAACATTTAGTTTTAACATTGATCTCTAATTTGTTCTATTCATTAATATGCCATCTATATCATTTACAAGAATTACAACTCTGTGGTATGCTCATCTCTTTTTCTCCCTATTTGTTTTACTGGATTAGTCTCTACAGAGAAAATAAAATGTTCTACACAAATTTTTTTGCACGAAATTTCTTGAATTTAGAGGATTTAAATTAAAAAATTTTAGTATTTTCGTAAGAATAATTTTTTTTTCATCTCTTGTCCTATAATTTATAATTATATGTTGTGACTGTACATAAACCAAGTTAAGGCCGTTTCCTTTGATCTTTGTATATCTCCCTAATAACTTCATTAAAATCACCAAAAGCAATTAAAGGATATGAATATTCTTCTGAGTTCTGACAATCTTTTCAGAAAATACAAAATCTCCTCGCTGCTCTAGCTGAGGAATAATAGGATTAACATAAAAAGCAGCATAACGTCTATCACTTTGCCTAAAATGAGTTAAATTAATCAACACGTCATCCATTTAAACGGATAGATTTTTACCTTTAAATCCAGAACGTTTATGTTAAGTACGGGAATACTTAACGATTGCTCAAAGAACTTTTAAGTATGAGGAACTAGACAATAAGAATAAGATAGAGAGAATGTGCCTTCCGAGGGACGAAGCTGCCGGAAGAGTCCAGGGGCTTATTGCCGAGAAAGGGGATTAATGTGAATGAAGAATAGCCCTAGAAGCTCAGAATTAGGATTATGAGATTCTAGGTCTAATATGGTGATTAGGTTAAGAGTATGCGTACCTTGGGGGATTTTTCCCCCTGCTTATATAGTGGTAGGTGGTTAGGATTCTCAGGAGATCCTACCATCATCATATCAAATCTTTCCTTATTTGGCTTGGTCCTTGCCCTTGTGGGCCGTATGTTGTTGATGTGATTGAGAAATTCGGCCTCTATGGGCCGGTCCGTAACATTGCCCTCACTCGGGAGCTTGAATATGTGTATTCGACTTCTGAGGTATTTCTTTTTCTTCCGACTGGCACGTGTCGTTTATCTATGCTTTTTTGAGAAGTAGTGTCATTTCTTTTCCTTGCTGACGTGGCGGAGGGTAATGATGACTTTTTCTTGGTTTTTGAAAGGAAAGAGGGAGCAGTTTTCGAAGTTTCTGTAACCGTCCCATGAATGATATGCCCCTTGAATCTTGAAAGCGTGTTAAGGAAGCTTTTGGAGATTTCAAAAAACAAAAAAATTTTCCATTTCTCTTTCTTTCTTTTCCTATTCCTTCTGGTCGTTCATTTCTGCATTTTTGCTGCACTTTGTGATGGAAAGGAAACTTCTTGACACCCATAGTCTACTTCTGTTGCTTCCAATTCCGTAGGTATGTCCTTCTCGCTCTTATTTTTGTACTTTCATGTTTTCTATTTTTACTTTTTCTGCTTCTATTATCATCGAGCTCCCCCTTCATGATTTTTTCCTTTCGTTCTCTTTGTTCAATTTGGCTCGCTATCTTCTTCACATTGCAAATGTTTCTTCTTCTCCTTCCTATTTTTTTTGAACGTTGAGTCCTACTTCTTGTAGTAGGCGTTATTTATTATTTGAAAAAATGAAAAAATGGCAAAGAAGAGATCTTGCCAAAATGTTCGTGAGCCCCGCCCATTAAATGCGGTTGAGCTGGGCCTGTTTGGTTGGGTAGAGGAGGTTATTTTTACCTAACCATCTGTGATTCCTGGGGATTCGCTTCCGGAACTTCGTCGCAATATGAGGTTGACAGCGGATTTGGCTTCTGAGGGCGATTATGTGTTGGAGGCTGTTGGTCCTTCCGGCCGCTTACCGCTCCGGGCGGGTGTGGATGATACCCATTTTCTTTGGGTTTATCAGGAGCTCTTTACTCGCCTAGGGATCCGACTCCCCTTTACCGATTTCTAGAAGGAGGTGATAACGCTTTGTCACGTAGCCGCCAGCCAACTCCATCTTAACGGATAGGGCTTTATACGCAAGTTGGCTTGGAATCTGCTGTTGCTGCCAAGGCTAAAGCGGAGAAAGAGTTTCTGGCTGCTCAGGACCAGATTGCCGTGCTTAAGGCGGAGCGGGACTCTGCGTTGACCTATCTTCCTTTGAAGGAGAAGGTTAACACACTGGCTGACCAGCTTTCCGTCAAGGTGGGCGAATACCAATCCGCTCTGGAGCGGGTGTCTCAGCTTGAGGAGCATATGAAGGTTCTGGATGCTGAGCTTCAATCTTGTCGGTCCTCCCTAGGGCGAGAGCAAAAAAGGGCTGAGGTGGCTGAGAAAAGTGTGGAAACTCTTACCTCTTCCCTTGGGGAGAGCCAGATTGCTTTGAACACGGCCAATGCTTCGTTGGACTATTGGTGTGTTGAGTGGAAGAAGTTGGGTACTGAGGCCATGGAGATGTGTCAGGAAACCTTGGAGACCGTGTTGGATCGGGTTTCCCATCTCTGTCCTAGCGTGGACTTCTCGGTCATCACCTAGGACACACGTTGGGACCCCATAGGTAGAAAGATTTATAATCCTAAGGAGGTTTCTGGTGAAGACTCGCTGATGGTGGATGAGCCTTCTCAGTCAGGGTTGGTTCTGCAGGTTGATGCGTATGCATCTTGGGTTGTTTTTAATCTCAATTTCTCTAAATCACCATGATATTCTTTGTGAATTATTGTTATTAATTGATCAAATCAAACAAACTTGATGTTCTTTGACTTGTGTTTGTGTTTTTAGATAATTGACTAAGAGTTTTAGGTAATTGAAGACCATTTAAGAGAGATTGAAGCAAGGAAGATGAAGAAAAGCCAAAGTACACGCCCAGTAGCTTCTACGCCATACGCCAATCTTCACGTCGTACGTGAGAATTAAACAAAAATGGAGCAAATTGGACAGAGAGCCCACATTATACGTGGGACTCTCACGATATACGTGCGAAGCTAAGGCAAATCATCCAAACTTGACAGTAACCCCAAGTTATACGTGGGAAAAGTGGCGTCATACATGGGAACCAAGCATCAATATTCACAATTCAACAGAGAGCCCACGTTATACGTGAGCTCTCCTGCGTCATACCTGGGAACCAAATTGAAGAAAGCTGAATTAGGCAGAGCCTCCACATTATACATGGAAGATCACACGTTGTACGAGGGGGCTAAACCATCAAATCCTGGTGCCACTCAATTTCATTCCAATTCAAGATATTTTGGGCATCAATTACACTCATCAATTAAGGGCATAATTGGGAGATTGAAGATAAGATTGATTGAAGATTAAGAAAAGAAGATAAGGTCTTGTAAATTTAGAAGATAAGATTAGGATTAGAATAAGATAAGATTAGTTTAGATTTGAATTTGAGTTGATTTGTTAGTTAATTTTAGATTAGGATATAAAAAGAGATTGATCTCAGCACAGAGATCATCTCAGCACACTTTACTTTAATTTTAGGTTTTAGATTTTATTATGCAAGGCTAAACTACTCCATTGTTAAGGAGGAGGAGCTCTGTTCACCCAGCATGAGGTAGTCTTTATGTACATTCGTTTATTAATTCATTGAGGTATTTTCAGTTATCTTCTATGCATGATTTAATTTTTTGTTCTTCATCCCAATAGTTTAGAATCACTGAGAGGTGTTCTTAACTTGTCTAGGGCTAGATTAATTAGATTGAGAGATCTATTAATTTATGCTATCTGGAAATTGAATCACATAACCAATTAAGTCTAACTAGAGATAGTCAAGTTAATTGTTATGCAACTAAAATTCTGTGGGTTAAAATTGGATTAGAACTAGTTTGGATAGAGTGACATTTAATCTAATCTAGGATCACTTTTGAGACTCATAAGGATTAGAATCTGATTTAGATCTTCACCTATTTATTTGATTGATTGACTAAGAGATTAGCTTTTGATTGGGTAAATAGAAATTAAGTTACTAAGAGATTGGGGCTTAGTTACATTAGATTTGTTGTGCTTGATAACTGAGAACCTAGAATTGGTATTCGAATGTATGCATTGGCCTTCAAGGGAAAACATCTCCAAAGCTCTTAACATCTCATTCCATTGACTCAATCTCAAGTAATTTTCTGTTCTCTGTTCTTGCTTATGCTATTTTCGAATTCATATACATCATTCCCCTCAAGTTTTCATTTGATCTGATTAGAATAATTGATAGATAGTATTGCTTGGTCTGTTATTCCTCGTGGGAACGATACCCACTTCACCGTGGTATTACTTGTACGATTTGGTGCACTTGCCGAGATCGAAGCGTATCAAGTTTTTGGCGCCGTTGCCGGGGAATAATTGAGATTAACAATACACGATATTTTAGTTATCTAAGACAGATTTCGTTTTCTTCTAACCCTTGGAATTTCCTTTCAGTTTGACGTTAGGAAATTCCAATCTGTTCTCTAGTGTTTGGTTGATTGTTTATGCACAGGAATAGATACGACTTAGGCTATGATTCTGAACCTGAAAGAACACTCTTAAGGAGAAGAAGAGAAGCTAGGCGTGCAAGACAAGCTGCACTCGAACAACAACTGAACATGGCAGCCGAAAACAATGATGACAATTTCAATAATGTGGAGAACCAAAATAGAATCACTCTTGGGCAGTACATTAATCCAACTGCCGATAGTTGTGGCAGCACCATCCGAAGGCCAGCCATTCAAGCCAACAACTTCTAACTAAAGCCTTCCCTTATTCAGTTGGTTCAACAAGATCAATTCAGTGGTAACTACTATGATGATCCTAATCTCCACATAGCTAATTTTCTGCAGCTATGTGACACTCTCAAGATTAATGGTGTATCCTCTGAAGTCATTCGACTGACACTCTTTCCATTCTCACTAAGAGACAGAGCTAAACAATGGTTTCAAGTTCAACCTCAAGAAAGCATTATAACTTAGGCAGATTTGGTGGTCAAGTTCCTGACCAAATTCTTTCCACCCCAGAAGTTAGCTAAATTGAGGCATGACATACAATTTTTTGCTAAAAAAGATGGTGAATCTTTTTATGAGGCTTGGGAAAGATACAAGGAGATGAAAAGGAGGCTGCCCAACAACATTTTCTCTGAAAGTTTGCAAATTCAAATGTTTTATGATGGGTTAACATTACAATCAAGAGCTCAAATTGATTCCTCAGCTGGAGGATTTCTTCATACTAAGACTGTAGAGGAGGCACAAGATCTAATTGAATTGGTTGCTAATAACCAATATCTTTATTCTACTCCTTCAGAAAGAAGCATTGTTAAAAAGGGAGTCATGGAGGCACAAGATCTAATTGAATTAATTTGCTTAATAGCAAGTTAGGAACCATGCAACTTGCAGCTGCTAATACACAAATTGGACCTTGTGATTTGTGTGGAATTCAAGGCCATTCTAGTAAAGCATGTGCAGCAATTCTGGAGCAACAATCATCTGAGCAAGTCAGTTACATGGGTAATGCTCCAAGGCAGCCCAACTTTGATCCTCATTCAAAAACATACAATCCTGGTTGGAGACATCATCTGAATTTTGGATGGGGAGGACAAGGAAATCAATTCCAGTAAGGGAATCAGTTTAATCAAGGGCAAAGAATATTCAATAATAATTTTCAGCAACAAAATCCTTCTCTTGTGCAGCCAAATACCTCAAAGCAACCGTCCGGATTGGAACTAGCCCTTTAAAAGCTTACTCTCTCTACTACCACATTTGTTGATGGGACAAACAATTTCATGAATGAGACAAAAGCCACATTGAAGAATCAAGAGGCCTCAATCAGAAATTTGGAAGTTCAAGTGGGCCAAATTGCAAAGCAACTTACTGAGAAATCCCCTAACACTTTTCCTAGCAACACAATTGCAAATCCGAAGGAAGAGTGCAAGGCAATTCAGTTGAGAAGTAGCAAGAAAGTGGAGAAGAAAATCGAAGAATCAGCTGAAGATTCTCCTCAAAATCAACAAGAAGAAGAGGATGCAACTCCTCCAAAGGTGGCCGAACCAGAAGTGCAAAAACCAGCAGAGAAAGAGGCACCTAAACAAAATTCTGCAACAGCAAAAATCCATTTTCCTCAAAGGTTGAAGGCCGAAAAGAAGGATAAACAATTCTCCAAGTTCTTAGAGATGTTTAAGAAGCTGCAGATTAATATTCCATTTGCAGAAGCGCTGGAACAAATGCCACTTTATGCTAAGTTCATAAAGGAACTCCTCTCAAGAAAAAGAGCATTCTATGAGTAAGAAACGGTGGCATTAACTGAATATTGTAGCACAGTGATTCAGAAACTTCCTAGAAAGTTGAAGGATCCGGGGAGTTTCCAAATTCCCTGCACCATTGGTAAAGCTTTTGTGATTTAGGAGCTAGTATCAATTTGATACCATAATCCATGATGAAGAAGCTGCAGATTGAAGAGGTGAAGCCAACAAGAATGTCAATCCAACTTGCAGATAAATCCATCAAACTTCCATATGGTGTAGTCGAAAATTTGCTTGTGAAATTGGGGAAATTCATTCTCCCTGCAGATTTTGTTATCTTAGACATGGAAGATGATGATGTTTCTTCTCTAATTTTGGGACGGCCATTCCTTGCAACTGGCCGAGCATTAATTGATGTTGAAGCGGGAGAGCTAACTCTAAGGGTGCATGATGAACAACTGATATTCAATGTCTTCAAAAGAATGATGCAGAAAATTGTATGAGAGTTGATCTTATTGACTCTGCCATTGAAGAGGTGTTTGAGGAAGAAATTTCCAGCAACATTGAAGAGCTCTCACTCATGGAGGAACTCGAACAAGATGCAGAAAAAGAAGAGGAAGATGCAGAAATTCCTCACCCAACAAAACCAGAAAAGATTGTTGAAGACAAGCCATCAAAGTTGGAACTCAAACCACTTCCTTCTTCTCTTAAATATGCTTTTCTTGATGATGAAGAAAC
>JASCZI010090732.1:5214-20592 GCA_036250425.1 Stylosanthes scabra
CTTGCTAATAATCGCTGTTAGACACATTATCCCTCTTTCAATTATTTTTCTTCGAATATGTCTATGTGGCAAGTTAAAGTGATGATTTGTTCATTAAATAACCTTTATAGCTCATGGTGGTAGGTAATAGTCGAAGAATTGGAGAAAATTCTCTGCAGAAAAAATGGGTCCTTAAAATAGGATTTATTGTCTTGAGATTGAGCAAATTAAGATCGAGTTTTATAAAAATTGATGGGGCTAGGTTGGTTCGTAACATAGTGTATCCGTCCAGTCTGATGTTTAACGATTAGATCACCACTTAACGTGCTACATATTTAGTTCTATTACCCTAGATAGAGGACATAGATAGAATGGTGAATTTGTTCACGATGATAAATATCAGAGACCGGGTTGGGATATTTTTTTTATCAGGGGTCTCGTCTAGCAATTTGTTAGGGGTCGTGACGGTTTTTTTTTTTTTTTAAAATTAAGTTTAACCAAGTGAGAAAATAAGATTTGAGAAAATAAGATTTGAACGTATGAGGAAGCGATTTTTGAAAAAAAATGTATAATTTATATTTTACTGAACAATTAATTCACAAAAAGTAGGTAACGGGTGAACTATAATAACAATAATAATAATAAATCATAATTTTACTATTTTTCTCTAATCGATTGGATTATATGTTCCAGTTTGTCTTTAAAAAAATGAATATTTTACTATTTTTTCTAATTAATTGGATTCTAGGCCTAACTCTACTCATCACGCAATTGGGTATCACATATATTTTTGTATTAGTTACGATATAATAGTATTAATTATCTAAAATGTACTTAGTGATATGAGAAAGTTTTGGGAGCCAACGTGAGGGAACTTATAGGAAGCCAATATTAATTTTTTTCTTTTACCACCTATTATTTTCTTAATTATATTCATGAGGGCTCCTTAATGTTGGCTCCCTAGCATTAATCTAAGACTTGAGCATTAATTTGTTGTAACTACAGCACGGGCTAAAGAACACTAGTTAACCATATATTTGAGCATAAGTATATGTATTATTTGATATGCTTTCAATACATATTTTATATTCTCACATTTATAATATATCGATAACTAATTTATTAGTAGCTTATTTTTTTTTTTATATATTAGCATGCATGAACTGCGACTGTTTATGTTGTTGTTTATAGGTACAAGGTTTTTGTGGTAAATGTGTGGAAAAAGTATTAATATTGCCATAAAGGTTTAGACGAAAAATCAATTTTACAATAATTGTATTTTGTTTTTAATTAAAAATGCTAAAGATGTTTTGAAATTATATTAAAATGACCAAAAAATAAAATGCGCAGACAAAAATGCCCTTTCCCTTTTTCTCTACCCACAAACCTCCCACTGTCCCCTCATCACTCTCACACCCTCTCACCGCTCAGAGTACTCAGGCCACCACCTACAGTCACTCTCACCGCCGCCATCTCTATGTGTTGTTATTGTCGTTCTTCTTCGCTGTTGTTATTGCTTCCTTTTTATTTTGATTTTTTGATTTGGCTGCTTGTGCTTCCTTTTTTTATTTATTTTAATTTGGTCATCTGGCGTGGTTGTGTTGCCTCAAACTCCAAGGATGACCCTGCCAAGGAGGCCGCTAACTTCACCTCCCAGGTCATCATCATGAACCACCTTGGTCAGATCAAAAATGGCTATATGCTCCAGTGCTTGATTGCCACACCTCCCACATTGCTGTCAAGTTTGCTGAGCTTCTGACCAAGATTAACAGGCGATCTGGTAAGGAGCTTGAGAAGGAGCCCAAGATGAAGAATAGTGATGCCGGTCTTGTTAGGATGATTCCCACTAAGCCCATTGATGTTAGATTTGGTCATCTGGATGTAAAGCTCGGCGGCGGCAGCAAAGCAAAGCTTGGCGGCGGTGGCCCTCACCGTGTCTCTCTCTTCTATCTCTCTCTCTCTAAGTCTGTCTGATCTCTCTCTTTCTTCGATCCGTCTCTCTCTTCGTCTCTCACTCTCTAACCGCGACGGCGACGGCGGCACCGAGCCCCGCCGGCGCCGTCCCCTCCTTCCTCCTCTCTTCTTCTCTTTCAAGCGTTCCCTTCTTTCTTTTCCTTTTCCATATGTATGTGTGTGAGTACTTTTCTTTTTTTTTTTCTTTTGGATTTAGCATTTAGTAATAATAATAATAATAATAAATAGATAGATAATAATAATAATAATAATAATAATAATAATAATAAATAAATAAATAAATAGAATAATTGTTATATAGAATTTGATAAATAATAGTAATAAGATTATATTCTTTGATAATATTTAACTAGCTTAACAAATAATAATTGCAACAAAGATAAATTAGTCAATATATCTTTTTGAAAAAAAAATAAATGTTTGTGACATTTTTATAAAAAAAAAGAAGATTATGATAAAATTAATTTTTCACCTAAACCTTTATGGCAAGTACTTTTCTTTAAATGTGTTGATTGATTTCATCGGGGAAGTAATATAATCAAGATATTGGAATGCATTTGCGATATTCAGCGAGAGCCCACAAAGGAAATATGTTTCTATACATTGCGTAATGCAACATGCAGTTCTTTAGAAATACTCCTGTGATCTCCTGCTGAGGCCAATCCCCATCTTCCAATTGGGAGTTGATGATCAACTTTGCTGCCCTATGGAGAGGCTCTGCATCTCTCTCTGCTTGCCCGGCATGAATTAAGCCCATCAAAGCCCATGCCGTGTGAACCACATTTGATCTTCCTTCTAGAGGTACGTATATCTACATTTCAATTGATTAATTAGGATTAGGAAGGATACCAACAACGTAATTAATAACTCATTCATATAACTAAGTAACATTTTTAGGGAAAAGTTTGGTAGACATAGCTTTTTAGCCATAGATAGCCATAACCTTTCTATTTTAGCATTTGTTTCCATTATAAATTATTATTGAATTAAATGCATAATATTAAATGTTATAAATATATATTTACGGATATTATTTATATGAAGTTATAGATATTACGATAAATATAGTAACTTTGGATTATGATTAGCTATCGTTCCTCCATTTTTATTACCTTTTGGGGGCATGATAGGTAACTCTCTCCCCAGCCACCATCATCCTTTTGGGTTGCCAGTAGAAAGTTGACTGCTCTGCGGATGGCAGGGCAGTTAGCATAGGTCTTGCCTGCTGCAGCAAGACCACCCAATGCAAACCAAGTGGCATAAGTGAAGCAGACTCCCCAGACCCCATACCAAGAACCATTTGTTGTTTGTGCATCTTCAAGAAAACGAACAGCATTGGCAATAAATTTATCGATCTCTTTCTTTCTGTGTTCTGGATATAGCTTTTTGAACAACACCAACGCTTGAATAGTTGTTCCAGTACACTCTACATATTCGTGCTCCACTACGACGTCCTCAAAAAGTTCCGTCGGATTCAATAACTGGAAATTACTTACCAATCATCAATCCAACCCAATATATACATTTCACTAGTAATGTAATAAATAATGTACTAATATTAATCAAATCAAACTATGATAATACTTACTTCCAACCATTCTTGAGCTCTTATGGGCTCCCATGCTCCTATACCACCTTTCTTACTCTGCAACAATATATTCATCATATTTCAAAATGGAATAAGCTAAGGTTTAACGGAAACAAATAAATTTAGTCAGCAAGAAAATAAAAGAAAGGGCATTATTATATATTGATTCATTAATTAATATTAACTAGTGGTCACCTGAAGCGACAATAGAAGATTGACTGAGTCATATAATTTTTCTGGTTCCATCTTTTTCCCCACAAGCTCCGGTGGCAACATCGATAAAAGCAAACAACACTAACAAATTGAGAACACAAAAAATAATAATTTGGTAACTTATTATTGTTGATAATGAGAACCAATCACCTAGCTACTATTAGTCTATTTTGTTTAGTAGGTTAGTTGGGTACATGAGTGCTAAAAAGTTTAAATGGATAGGAAGAAATATATAACTATTGTATTTCGTCTAACACTACTGTAATGTAAAAAGTTTTTTATGTTCATGTGAATTTTATATGGATTTTTGTTATCTTTTTGTTTGTCTTATATTGTAATTCTTTCTTGTGCAAACTAACAATGATCTACCTCAAAATCTTTTAATTATAGAGACTCTGATATGATATGCGTCATGAAACCGCTTATTCTAATAATAAGTACATACCTTCAAACCTTCTGCAGTACAATCAGAAACTTGCCATCCATGATCTTGATCAGAGAAGGTCCATGCGCCTTTAGAAATGTGACGATACATACTCTTAAAATCTCCTGATGGGTTGTTCCTAACTTGAGACTTCTTGATGAAATCATGTCCTTTAGCAAGGGTGGGAGCAATTTCATCAAGGAGGTTAGTAGTGAGAAGGGCTTGAACAGCAAAGCCAACGTCCCACTCTTGGCTGCCAAAGCTCTGCATAGTCATTCCATCTTCAGAGACCCAAAGGTAATCCGGGATCCTTGCAAGATGCTTCTTGAAAGCATCTCCATTTGGATCTTCCACCCAACAAGCAAGCATGCACAAGACCTTCTCCACACTAGCAATTGTCATGTATCGACTATTCTCATCTTCATAGTGGATGTGCTTCATTGCCACTTGGAGGGCCCTCTCTCGCACTAGTTTATTACAGGGCCATCGTGTTAAAAGCGGCTCTATGAATATGTACAAGCTATCCCATATGAGGTCTTGTATATAAGGATGTGGACAGTAAAGATCTTCCTTTGCGCATTGATGTCGAGCTTTCTTCCAATCAACCTTCTCATAAGGAGGGTCATTATAAAGCTCTTGCCTCAATTGGAAGATGAGGGGTGTGATAGGCCCCACAAACCTCTTACCGTATAAGTACGACATAGGCATGTATACCAAGCGACAATAGCACCACATCTTAGCTGGATGCATAGGAAGAAAGGAAGGAAGGAGCCAAAACTCAGGTGGCATTGGATTAGTTCCGCACCACTCAAACAGTCCTAGTATTGAGAGCCAAGTCTTTCCCCACGAAGGTATATGTGTTACACTACCATGATCATGAATCCACTTTCTTGCTCTAGCGCATGCATTGTCATAACCTCCATCTGGGCCTTCTCCTAGAATTCTCACGCATATGTAATTGAGTGTTGTGCAGAACATGGTGCTGTGACCCTCTATATGTAGCCCCCACCCTCCATCTTTGTTCTGGTGATTGTATATGTAACGAAGCATCTCTTTTCGGTATTCTTCTGAAAAAACCAATTCAAGATGCCCTGTAATATACATACAAAACACCTGCAATATATATGATAGTGTTATTATTTTTCATTTTTAGATACTATATATTCTTCATTTATTAAATTTCACTACCATAACTTGTTCACCGTTTCGCACGAACAAAAGCTGAATACTTTATTTTTAGTATTACTTTTCACCTAATTCATTCTTAAGAAACCAATCATTTAACAACATTATAAATCAAAATATGGAATTCATAAGTAATAAAAAAAATATAAATTCAAATGTGATATCATGATTTATACTTCAATATTCCAAATTAATATAGAGCTAATTGAATAATCGGGTCAGTGAAATGATATAATACATTAATATAGGAGTAATTGTATACACATTATTATATTTTATTTTATAACATATTCATATTCCGCCCAATTTTTCAAATTTCTAAAGGTGTATCATGTCAAGTTGGTTTGAATTCGGAAAAAATAAGAATCAAACTGATTAACTTTTAATTGGTTTGGATTTGAAAATTTTTTTAGATAGATCCGAACCAATCTAAACCTATTAAGTTCGAGTTGGATCGATTTTAAGTAATTTGGGTATTAGATAGAAAATAAAATTTGGGAAAAAAATAAAAAGTATGAGAAACAAGTTTACATTAATAATAGATAATAGTAAAAAATATTAAATAGTACATTATTGAATTTATACTTCAATAAATATAATAATCTGGGTCATGTGCGACAAAATTATATATACATTATTATATTTTATTATATTTTAAATTAATACAGAGCTAATTGGATAATTAGGTTAACTAATATTATTCCAAAAAATATTACAGCAAGAATAATCTTTAAAAATTTTCGGCCAACATAAAAAATAACTATTTTCTTTAGTTTTTAAATATATGTCATTCTTTTATTTAATTAATACTCACAAATGGAGGAAGATAAAAGAGTGGACCAGCAATTTGAGCAGGCCAATGGCCATGAGTGGTTTGCAATGCAGAAAGATAAAGTGCTGCCCGTCTCATTGCTGTTGTGGCCTTCTCGTGTGTGATCTCTTCCCTATCTTCTATCCTCACTTTCTCTATTCTTTGTTTAAATTTCTTTTCTCTCAGAATCTGCATGCACAACCCACCCTTTTACACATCATCATCTAACTTATATAAATTATAATATTTAATATAAACGGCAGACAAATTTTATAATTTTATTATACCTACCCTTGAAACATTATTTAAATATATAGATGAGTTTCATTGATTAATGATAATAAAAACATAGAGTAGCCTCATTAAGGGAATTGATGAAAGAGTAAGTTACTAAAAGACTGTGATTATTTTTAAAAATAGGACACTCAGACACGACACGGACATATAAAATTTCTGAAAATAAGCGCAGTCTAAGACAGGACATTGAGATATAAATACAAATATACAAAATCTCTAGAAACAAGTGCAGCTTAAATAACATGTGCTATGTGAGTTCGTATATGTAGTTATGTACTATATAGGCATTGAATAAGGTGGAAGGATATAGATTATTGACACATAATATAATAATAATAATAATAATAATAATAATAATAATAGAATTTTTTTGGACATGAATAATAATAATAGAATTGAAATAGAGGAATTTTTTTAAGAGTTAGCATCATCTAATTATAGATCGGTTATTAGGAAAGCTTGGGGAGAAAAATCACCTTTGATTACTCTTTGTCATTCAGAGATTCAAAAGTGCTCTATTATTTTTAATAAGGAGGTTTTTGGCAATATTTTTGTCAGGAAAAGGAACCTAGAGAAAGATATTGATTATGTGCAGCGGAGACTTGAAAGAACTGATGTCATGTCTCTTAGACTCTGGGAAGCCAACTTGTTAGAGAAATATAACAAGGTGATTCTGCAAGAAAAAATGCTTTGGGCTCAGAAATCACGAGAACAATGGGTAAAGCTTGGAGATAAGAACAATAAATTCTTTCACCTCCAAACTCTTATTCGTAGAAAGCGGAATAAAATCCATGGTTTGTTTCTTCAAGATGGCACTTGTACTATGGAGGCTGAGTTAATGCAAAAAGAAGCCCACCTTTTCTTCAAATTCTTGTTATGCTCTATGGAAGAGATTGATCTGCACTGCCTTGGACAATACCCCATTCCTTTGCTCAGTTTGGAGGCATGCAACAGTCTCTCTAAGCTTGTTTATATGGAGGAGGTGAAATCAACTCTCTTTGGAATGCCCTCTCTCAAAGCTTCGGGACCGGACGGGTTTTAAGCCCTTTTCTATAAAGAATACTGGAGCTTTGTTGGTCAAGATATCTTCTCTAAGGTAGATAGTGATTTCTCTAGCTCTCCAATTAATGGATCAATTTATGAGACTTTAATTGTTTTAATCCCTAAGACTTCTAATCCTACCCATCTGAAGGAATTCCGACCTATTAGCCTATGTAATGTGGTTTATAAGATCATCACCAAGGTTCTGGTGAATCGGCTTCGACCATTTCTGTCTGATATTGTTGGTCCACTTCAGGTAGGTTTTGTTCTAGGAAGGGGTTCTTCTAATAATATCATTGTGGCTTAAGAGGTATTGCATTTTATGAAGCATACTAAATTCAAGAAAGGTATTTTGGCTTTTAATATTGATTTAGAGAAAGCATATGATCGTGTTGATTGGAGATTCCTTGAACAAACTTTCTCTGTTTTGGCTTTCCCCAGATGACTATTAAGCTGATCATGACTTGTGTATGATCCTCCTTTCTTTCTATTTTATGCAATGGTGATAAATTAGATGGTTTTTTTTCCCGTAAAGAGGCTTGAGACAAGGTGACCCTTTGTCCCCTTATCTTTTTGTTCTTTGCATAGAGCAACTCTCTTACTATATCCCTAAGTCTGTGGCTGATTGAGTGTGGGATCCGATGGCTATTTCTAGAGGGGGTCCAAGGATTTCACATTTAAATGTTTGCGGATGACTTACTGCTTTTCTGCAAAGCTTCTAAAACTCAGGTCCAGCTTGTTTTGAACACCCTCTCTCTTTTTTGTAAAGCTTCTGGTTTGAAAGACAATATTGAGAAATCAAAGGCTCTCTACTCTAAGAAATGTTTACCGAGATATCTTCTATTAATTTCACATGTAATCTTGGTAAATACTTGGGTGTAAACTTGAGCCATGAGCATGTTACAACAAGAACTTTTCAGGGTGTTCTTGAGAAAACCAATTTGCATCTTGCAGGTTTGAAGGGCAAGTTACTTAACAGGGCAGGTAGACTTTGTCTTTTTAAATTTGTAGTTGCCTCAATTCCTATCTATCAAATGCAGCTTGCTTACTTTCCAGAATCAGTTTGCAATAAAATTAATTCCATGATGAGGCAATTCCTTTGGGTGATACTGATGGGCATGGTATGAGTTTGGCCAATTAGAATAATGTTATTCCTAAACAATTTGGATTAGGTGTTCGTGATTCCCGATGTGCCAATATCGCCTTCCTTGATAAGCTGATATGGCAAATTTTCTATCGCCAGGACAAGCTCTGGGTCCAAGTAATACGTGCTAAATATTTGCAAAATTCTTCTCCTCTTGATCCATCTAATGCTCAACACCCCTCTTATGTTTGGCATAGCATAAAGAAGGCTGGCCTCTATTTAAAAGAGGGCTATTCTTGGTGGATTGACTCTTTGGAACAGTCTTTCTGATTTGATTCGTGGAGACAAAGTGGACCTATAGCGGAGAATGTCCTTTTTGTTCACATATCTGATTCTCTCTTTACCATTAAACATGTTTGGTTTGATGATAGATGGAATTTTCAAATTGTTCAACTATTATCCCAAAGAATTTGAAGAATGAGCTTTCCCTTCTTAATATTGATAGAATTACTAGGGGGATTTCTGGTTGGGTTTGGCTTCACTCCAATGTTTACACTTCTAGGAATGGATATAATTGGATCGCTAAGCGAAAATTCCAATGGAATGAAAATACTAATTGGCAATGGCTTTGGAGATTAAAGATTCTTGAAAAGATTAAATTTCTTTTTTGGCTCTGCCTTCATGATGCCATCCCTACCGCATCTTTCAGATTTCGAAGACATCTTGCGTTCTTTGATATGTGTACTCGTTGTGATGGTTCTACTGAAACCATTCTACATTGTTTGCGAGATAGTCCTTTCTTAGAAACATTTGGCACATGTTGGGTTTCTCTTCTAATCGTTTCTTTCATTACGTGCAAGTCACTGAGTGGTTTAAGACCTATATAGTTAGTCATATTTACTTATTTTCGGCTGCTGTTTGGTGGATTTGGCGCAACAACAACAATGATTTTTTAATCCTGATAAAAGATGGTCTGAGTTCCAGATTCTGGTGTATATCTGCAACTGTTGCATAGACTTTCTAGATGATTTTCAATCTCTTACCTCTGTTGTTGGTCCAGCTCTTCCTTCTGCCTAAGAAGCACCCATTTCTGGTCACTATAAGGTAAATTGTGATGCTAGCTTTATGATTGATAAGGCGTGTACAAGGTTTGCTTGTATTATTCGTAATCCAAAGGGTCTTTGTGTTAAGGGTTGTCATGGGGAGCTGCCCATGAGCACCGTTCATCGGGGAGAGCTTTATGCAATCTGGAGAGGTTTAGCCTTAGCATGGGAGGCAGGTATTCGAAAAGTTATCCGTGAATCATATTTTTTGGAGAGTGTGCTACTTCTTCGCAATACTAATAATGTTGGGAATGCTATGGACAGAGATATCATTACTAAAATTATGGAATTTTTGTCTAGAAATTAAATGGTTAGGATCAATGATGTTTTGAGATTAGTAAATGTTGTTGCAAACTTTGCTGCCAAAGGTGCGGCTAGGACCAAGTCACCATACGGGGAATGGTTTTTGTATACGAGGAGATCTCGCATCATCTTGATAGGGACAAGTGTGCCCTCTCTCTATAGAGCGCTAGCCTCCCTGTTTCATTTTCTTTTACTTTTCTTTGCCTTTTTGTCAAAAAAAAAAAAAAAATTAAAAGGTAGATACTAACTTTAAATCCTGAACTTTTAGGAAAAAGAAATGGAGTTAAAAGAAAAATTATAACAAAAAAGGTTAACTACTTAAAAGTTAGTTATTTATTTACTTTTACAAAGTCAACACATTTTTAGTATATAAAAGAAAGAGTTGACTAATATTATTGAAAATATATCACTTGTTTCATCGTACATTCCTCGAAGAATGGAGTATCATGGACGAAAATTCGAAAAGGTTATAATTTATAAGTCAAGCTTTTGTCTTGTGAGCAAGTAAACTGTAAAAGATATTCTTAACCTCGTCAAAGGTCTAGGAGGACTATTATGGGCGGCTAAAAAGTTTGGCTTCCAGATTCATCTTATAACATCTTCAATGATATATTTTAGAGTATTTTAGACATTTTAAAAACAATAACACTATACATACATCTATATATACAACCAAGTTGCTTTACACCACCCTCACCAAGCGCGTTGGTCGCACGCAGGAAACCACCCCAGCCGCACGTAAGTCGCACGCAGAAACGGATCCCCAGTCGCACGTGAGTCGCACACAGAAAACCTCCCAATTTTGAAAAGTCGCGGCACACGAAACGATGCAAGAAAGGAAACGTCTCCGCTACCACTTGTTTCTTTTCCCATTCACTATTCACTTCAACGTTTACTATTCACATTCTTTAAAAAAAAAAAAAGAGAGGGCAACTTCAGTGTTCAAAAAAATCCACAGCGACGATCACCAAACGATTTCGAATATGACAATCACCATTCTCACAACCAAGTGAAGCAAAAGCGAAATCAGTATCCCCACCATTCCATTTTCGAGTAAAACCACTCAAAGCAACTACAGGTTAGTGTTCGTAGTTTTTCCTTCAATTTAATGTATATTTTATCGTTCTACAGTACCCTTTGTCTGTTTTTGTTGTCTGGGTTTCACTTTTAACCAATGTATGAAAGTGTCTAACTTTTGAATCCGCTTCGGGTTATGGTTTACATCCGATTCGTGCATTCGTAATTTAGGGTTTTCACTAAAAATGTGTTTTCCATATAAATATTTGTTAAACCCGCTTATGTTGTTCATGTTTTAGGGTTTGTTCTTCATTTTATCTGAATTATTAATTAACTAGAAATACACAAACATTTTCCGTTTCGAGTTCTGCTTTAAATCCGCTTCGAATTATTCATGATCCCCCTGATTGTTATAGTGTTAGTTAATCGTAGTTCGTTAACACAGATCCGCTTAACGTACTGGTTTAAATCCGCTTCGGTTTGTTTTTCTTTCATTTTCTTTAGGGTTCGTTCATTAATTTGTGTTCCTTTTTTTGCAGCAATCATGGTTAAGGGAAATGGAAAGCCCTCAAATAAAAGGAAAGGCCGTTCAACGTAAGGAAAGCAACCCAACAAAGGATGTAAGGATCTCTCCTTTGGTTTAAATCATCATTTTTATTTGTTCTAAATTTCACTTCCCTTACATATTGAAATCCGGTTCGTAATTCTATTATTGCAGCAAGGTCATGCCTTTAAGTGCGTCCCTTTGTCCGTCAATGTAATATTCGAGAAGTGCATCAAAAAGGATCCACAAAAAATGGCCATAGTTGAAAAACTGGGCTTCGGGTCGCTACAATATCTTCCCAACGACTACCTCAAGCACAGAGTATTGATGCAACTTTTCAAGCGTTTCAACACAAATTACAACACCATCCACGTTGTTGCAGGGGAGGTTGAGATAACCACCGAGAAGATAGGGAAAACATTTGGCCTTAAGTACACAGGTATAAACCCTACATCCCTCGCAATCTATTTAAAAATATCCGCTTTTGAGTGTCTAACCAAATCCGCTTCGTTTTTTTTATTTCCTTTTTGATGCTATTTTATTTGTTTAATTATTTGTTTATTGAACCAAAATGATTAAAATAACCGCTTCATCCTTTTTAAAAATATGGTTCGACTACGCTTCAATATCCGCTTTTGTGTGTAACCAAATCTGCTTCTTTTTTTATTTCTTCTTTTCTTATGCTATTTTATTTGTTTAATTATTTATTTATTGAACCAAAATGATTAAAATAACCGCTTCATCCTTTTTAAAAATAAGGTTCGACTACACTTCAATATCCACTTTTGTGTGTGGAACATAATCCGCTTCGATTTTTGACTTTATATTTTTTATTCAATTTAATTTGTTTATTTATTTGTTTATTTCGTAGGGATCACTTACCCAGAGAAGGTGACTACTAAGGGGCTGAGTGAGGAGGATGAACGTATCTTCAAGTTCTTCCAGAGTAAATCACAAGCTGCCCTAAAAGAACTTATATTCAACACACTAATTGACTCAGAGGCAAACAGGGACAAGTTCAGGAGAGCTTTCCTTTTGTACATCCAGAAGTGCTTCTTCCTCCCAATCTCGGCTCCAAACGTTACACCAAGAGCACTCCCCACCATATTTGATCTGCAAAACACGAGAAAGAAAAACTGGGCTCTCCATATACATAACTTCCTCCTGGAGGAGATAGAGAAGGCCAAGGAAAACAACGCCAGCTCCGTGAGTGGATGCTGCTTTGCATTGATGGTCATCTATTTCTACGAGACACATTTCGGAAAGAACTCTCAAGATGTAGAAGCCCGACCTTCGTGGATCCAATATTGGACGGGAGAAACTCTCTGGTAGGGGTGCATAAGGCCCGGTCTAGCCCGAAGACCCGGTGACATCGGGGCAGATTTTGGCCCGGCTTCGTTACGGCCTGGTCAAACCCGAGGCTTCATTAAATGGCCTAGCTATATTGTTAAACCGGGCTAGGGCCAAGGCTCGGGTCACCCGGCCCCGGCCCGATCAGACCCGCACATGTGTATCATGTGTTAGGAGTTAGGGAAATCAGGGCACACAATCACAAACTCATCTCGCAAAGAACGAATCCGGCAGCCCCTCTTCAGGCTTCTCCTCCATATCCTCATTCTTCCAAGCTCCCCACCGTCAAGGTCTCAATTATTACAGGTCTCAATAATTACTCCTCCTCCTCTTCTTCTTCTTCTTCTTCTTCTTCTTATGTTGTTTGTGTTTTAGTGTGGTTGAATCTTGATTTATTTTTCTGATTTATAGTCTATTTGTTTGTTTTGATTTCTATGATTTGTGTTTTACGCTTTGGTTGTACTGAGATGTACTCAAATCTGCTATTGGGTAGATAACACATTATAAAAAAAAATTTGGAAAATCACAAATTACAAATTAGGATTTTTTAGTTGATGGTGTATTGATGTCTTTCTGTTGTTGTTGTTGTTGAGATTGTGGCTGCTATTCCTTAAAAAAAAACACTTGAGAGCTACAAACATGATTGAAATCAGAGGCAGTAGTACATGATTGAAATCAGAGCAACTTCAGAGCCTCATTCTTAGTCAATATCCATATAGATAAATATAACATAATATTAATAGCCCATCACTGAATTAATTGTATAGTATCTGATGCTCTCATCATAATGTTATACAATGCCACTACTGACAGTAGTTTTAGCTTGTGATTTATGCAGTAAATCAAAGGAATATATTGTTTAATTAATACTCACTTTTTTTCCTTTTTGTTTTTATGTTTAGATAAATATCAATCGGAGGAGGAGATGCACCCAAAGGGAAGTATCGTCTAGGCCCGGCTTCATCCGGTTTGGCCCATGGTTTTGAGTGGCCCGAAGATAGTGTGGCTTCATCGGGTCTAGGGTCGGGTAAGGGTCTTGAAAATAGGCCCGGTCATTAGTTAGGGCCTGGTACGGGCCAATACCAACCCGGCTTCACCAGGCCCCATGTGCACCCCACTCTCTGGAACAGAATGAAGCAAGAAAAGACCATGAAAGCAGTAAGCACAAAATCCGCTTCGTCTTTCATATTTAATCCGCTTCGTAAAATTTCTAACTAAAGTTTCTTACTTCCATTATGTCTCAGGGTCTTATAAGAACAGCAATGTTGGTGGATGAAAGACAAGGGAAGTCGAAGAAAAAGGGCAAGAAAGGATCATCCTCTACCTCTGAACCAGAATACGTGGACTCCAGTCATGAGTCTGAATCCGAATATGAAGCTGATTCGAAGCAGACAATGTCTCAGGTTGTGTCCTTAGCTAAGAAGAAGAGAAAGGGTCTGGAGGAAGAAGGAAACAAAAGTAAGAGGCCAAAGAAGGGAATTGACGTGCCTCGAGTAGATTCAACCAATGCAAGCCTTGGAGATAATGAATCCAATGCTGGTAGTGGCAATCTACATTAAGAAAATGATGAACAACCACAATAACCACCTCTACAACAATCACCTCCGCAAGAAGAGGAACCACCACATCATCAACCACCTCCACAACAACAGCCACAACAACCACCTCCACAACAATCACCTCCGCAAGAAGAGGAACCACCACATCATCAACCACCACCACAACAGCAACAGCATCAACCATCTAAACAGAGTCGTACCTTCATCATTGTTCATCAACATGAACTCATCGATATCTCCTCAGGCTCTAAGGGGGAGCCTGAACCAACTGAGGGGGAGCCTGAACCAACACCAATCAGGGTGTTGGCTCCTAAAGCCGAACCAGATATGCAATATTCACCAGGTGAAAGGCTCCTAACAGATACGTTGATGATCATGAGTATGGACGAGCAGCGACCTCCACAAGAAAAGGTAATTGAACCTGCTCCTAACCAAGAACACCACCACCACCACCAACAACAACAACAACAACAAGTACAACAACAACAACAACAACAACAACAACAAAAACAACAACAAAATCAGGAATCAGCTTCTCAGTCAGTAGTTGAAGTGGTGTAAGTACTTCGTTTAATATATGCTTCAACTTTTTACTTCATTTAATATTCGCTTCAACTTTTTATGAAAATCCGCTTCGGTGTTATTAACATTCTTTTTTTATTTAACTTAATATCCGCTTCACCAAGTCATGAAAATCTGCTTTTGTTATTTTTGTAATGTTCGTTTTGTCCTAACATAAATATCTGTTGCGGATTGTGTTCACAGACCTGTGATGAGCGCTCCGCCCGAGGCATCGCAATAAGATTAATCCGGGATTCCCTTATCTTTTGAAAACAAGTTTTGATATCGTTGTAGGGGAATCCGAATAGATTATGTCGCGAACAAGGACGGGACTCAATCAAACAA
>JASCZI010090732.1:20602-34613 GCA_036250425.1 Stylosanthes scabra
ATTGTCACAAGAAGCTTGCAACCAGTTTAAAATTACCGAGTATAGGACTCGGGTCGTTCTCCCAACGAGTTAACGCATGAGACAATTTTGGTTGTGAGAAAAACGGGGGTTGCAATTGTGAGAGTGACTGAACGGAGATAAAAAAGAGAGATAAAGAGAATTTGATAAAAGGGTGCTAGGCCATGGATCGAGATATCACGTGTGTCCCCATAAACGCCACTAATTCCCAAGTATAGATGTTTAGCATGTAACCCGCGAAGCCACACTCTACCAATCGGTCGAGTGGGTAGATCAACATCCTCCATAAGTCCCAGGGTTCTCATCTTCCAGAGCAACAGTCCTAGGTCTTTGGAACATGGATAAATCCTTCATGTTCACCTCATTAAGGACTCACTCACTCTGGCGAAACCCTGGCGTCTACAGAAGATGCCAACCCAAGGATTAACAGCCGTGTCACCCACAAAGCCACATTCTACCAATCGGTTGAGTGGGTAGATCAACACCGTTCCATAAGTCCCAGGGTTCTCATCTTCTAGAGCAACGATCCTAGGTCTTTGGAACATGGATAAATCCTCCATGTTCACCTCATTAAGGACTCACTCTCTCTGGCGAAACCCTGGCGTCTATAGAACGGCACCAACCCAAGGATTAACACATCTTTTCTTTAGGAACTAGTGGCTAGGATCATCCACATCTCAACCCATGACCATAGCACAAGAACACTACTCCATAATTAAAGGAAGTAAAACACTAAACATGTAAAAGACAAGAATTAAAGACATAATAGCAATTAAAGAGAAACAAACTTAGCAAGATGAATTAAATAGAGAAATAGCAAGTAAATCATAAAAGGACATGAACATAAACTAGAAATTGCAAGATGTAAACATAAGCAAAATAGAAGAAGAAACTAGAATTGCATTAAGTAAAGAGAGCAAGTATTCAACAATTAAACACAAAACAAGTAATAAAAGAAGAGTTTGGTTGGTGATGGGGTTCCTAGAGATGAAGAACAAGAAGAGAAACTAGAGAGAAAATGAGAGAGATGGAGAACTCCTCCTAAAAATCTCCTAAAACAACTCTAAGGCTAAAATTGATGAAATGAGAGAATGCGTTGTTGTGTTTTAGCTGTTCCTCCCCCATATAGGTCGAATTGGGCTTGAGAAATGGATAGGCCTTGGCCCGGAAAAGTGAAATCCCCAAAATAGCCTTCATTTAAGTGAGTTCTGCCGTCACCGCGCGGGCGCGCCACCTCCATAGCGCGGGCGCGCGATGTCTTTGTCTTGGGCGTTACGAAATGGAGTGGCGTGGGCGCGCCATCTGGGTCGTGCGGGCGCGCGGTTAACGAAGACTTCCTTATTAAGGAAAGGAGGGCGCGGGCGCGCCATCTTGAGGGCGCGGACGCGCGGTCGACGCTGAGTTGGGCTCTTTCTTGGCTTTTTGTCCATTCTCTTTGCTTCTCTTGTTCTTTTTAGCTTTCCTTGGGCTCTTCCTCTACACTTTGGGCCTGAAATTCACTAGCAAACACATCAAGGCACCAAGTAGGAGAATATTCAAACAATTTACATACTTAGAATCTAATTTAACAAAATAATCAATTAAGGGCATAATTATGCAAGAGATGGAAAACCTTGGTCAATCACTAGCAAATGTGTGGAAAAAGTATTGATGAGGGTATCTTTTTAAGCATGAAATTATCGTCAAAAACCTCCTCATCAACTTGTCTTCCCCACTCAGGAGCTGATTGAAGTCTCTTCGGGCTCAGATGATGAGCCACAGCAGCAGCTTAATGACGCGCCCAACGAGCCACAACCAGAGCCCATCAAAATCCTGGTACCCAAAACCGAGGATTGTCTCGTGTCCTCCCCAAGCTCGAAGTTAATAATGGAGGTCCTTATAAGCATGGGTGATGATGGGGTTTTTGATCCTCAACTGAAAACCCAACCTGATCCATCCGCTCCATCCTTCAGCTTGAACTTGGGATTCCCAACACCCCCTGTAACAGAAGCTCAGCCCCCCGCAACACTGGACGAGGAATTTCCACTAACTGCTCGAACAATGGCAGTTATTAACAACATGGATGAGCTTGTTAGTGCACCTGAACCTACAACAGCTACCCCCCAACCCATTCAAGCAATTGAAGACGATTCGACGATAGGGTGGCTACTTGGGCAACGGTGCCAAAGAGGAGAAACGACTATGAGCCTATATTCAAGCTAAGGGGGCCCCAATTCCTACAAGCTATTAGGTGCCAATTCATGTCAATGGAACCAAAATCATACATTGACATAGGGTAAATTCATATAATCCATACATACTACAATAATCTCCTTACCAACGTTATGTTACTGATCTTTTATTTTATAAAGGTTGTTGGGCTGATGTGCCACGTACTGAATCGAGAGGATGGCGATCGATATGAAAAGCTGGTGTACTGCCTTCCACTTGAGCTATTGGTAAGAATCCGCTTCGTTATCCATATTGAATCCGTTTCAATATATTACACAAAATCCGCTTTGGGTGTTTATTCTGTGTTAAAAATTCCCTTCGATATACATATTAAATCCGCTTCGTTTGTAAATCATGTTTGGTTTTTTTTTTTATTTTTCAGCATTGGATGTTCTTCACTTATCACCACAACTGGATGGACAAGAAGAAGAGAAGACCACACGAGATCAACTCATTGACAAATCATAAGGACTATCTCGAATACATTGACAGGGAAAAACTTGCCTCCCATAGATTTGTAAGTGCATAGTATCCTCACTGAAAACTTAGTCATTGTCTCAACCTTATAATTAGCTAATTAAATTTGTTATTATCATGCAGGTGTTTGCACCCGTGCTATATTCAGATCATTGGTTGTTGTATGTTCTGGATAAAAATGTTCCAGAAATGTTTGTTCTGGATTCAAAGAACATATCCTCCCCAACAGACGAGAGAACAACCCTCAACAAATTTGGCGTAAGTTTCGTCTCAACTTAAAATTACAAATTTCCCTTCAACCACTTTCGTAAATCCGCTTCATATTGTGGTCCATCCATCAATGCTCAAGAAGGGTTCATGGTCCTTGCCAACAAGATATGTCAACATTCCTCAGCAGCCAAATAACCATGATTGTGCAGTCTTTGTCATGAAATGGATGAAGTTGATAGATCCAACAAAATTAGCCGGGTGCTGCACATACGATATTGAACAATGGACTGAAGTGAGTAAATCTTAACTATTTTTTCGTTTTGATTTAAGATATTTTTTCGCTTCGACTTTCATAAATCTTAACTAACATCCCTGTCGTTTGCTTCCAATTGTAGCCAATGCTCAATGAATTCAGGAAAAAAATCGTCATGAAGATAATCATGAGCAAGGAGAATTTAATGAGAGCAGATGCAATAGCAGCAGTACAAAATATGCGAGTGACGAGGCCTCCTGCAGCTCTTCGAAGTCCATTCATTCCATTTTCAACTCCTAATTTGCCCACCAAATGACATTTAACTTTAAATTATAAACAATCTAACTTATTTCTTATTTTATTTGTTTATATACAGTTTGTAATTAAATAATTTAACATTTCTGTGACATATATAGTTCGTTAGAATACATGTGATAATAGTTTTGCTCTAACCTTTATTATTCATTAGGACAACAAAACCGCTTCGACTTTTTGTTTCCATTTTACAGATACATGTAAATGCATAACCTATACCACTTAACACATAACTTAACCGGATATATACCTGAATTCCAAAACGGATCTATAAAATAAGTATCTTATGAAACCGTTCGCCATAACTTATTCGCTTCGTCTTCTTGATTTATTTATTCTTTGAATTGTAATATATCACAATAACAAATCAAATTAATTATATAATCTATCTTATCATATATTTTGAAACTACAATTTTGAACACGTGAGTACATATAAATAACTAACATATATTATTTAACCAAATTTAGTTGGCCAAAAAATTACTTAACCGGATATTTGCCTAAACCCGAAACGGATTTGCCTAAAAATGACTTGGTGCTATGTTTTCTTTTTTTTTTTTTCTTCTTATATGCAATCTTTTTCTCCAAAGCCGATCCCAACCGTTTCTTCGGACGTCCTCTTGATCTAATACGTGTTGGCGTCTGCAAATTATTTATCATATTTACAAAAACATCTTCATGTCTCAAGATCGATTGCACATCACTATTTGCCTTGTATTCTTTCATATCAGCCTCAAGTTTATCGTAAGCACTATGAACCATGGCAGTCAATACTTCACACTCCGAAGCAGCCTCACAATGTACTTTCGAACGACTAATCATACCATCATAATTTATATTCCTTGGCTCCAGTGTTGGCTCATCATAGCTGCTTTTTATACTCGTATGCCTCCTTTTTATGTTTTTACACCATCTTTCTAATATATAGCATTGTGGAATGCTTTCAACCCTCTCATAGCTCAGCACCAACAAAGAATGACGACATAATATACCCCTAGATTCAAATAGTAAACACTCGCATTTAACTTGAAGTGAGGAAGAGTTATATGTAACTTTAAAGATGTTCTTCATGTTGCCTCTGACCTCTTCTAACACCTCGTAAACAACAAAACCTGGCTCACGCTCCTTACATGTTGCCAAACAATTAGCCTTTGCTCTGAATTGCGTTTGAATTTCCCTGAATTTAGCATTCGTGTAAACTCTCTGAAATTGAGATTCGATGCCTGAATTGGTTGCACAAGTAACGTTTGTATAAAAATCTCCAGCATCTGCTTCCCTCTCTTTTTGTTCTTTTCTACCTAGGCAGTTATCAAATTGCTTAGCAAGCTGGATCAAGGTACTCCTCCAAGTAATGAAATTGTTAAAAAAAGCGTGCATGCTCTCGCTCCTTTGTGTACTTCTCATCCCAGCCCAAAAGTGGTTATCAAGGTACACAGGAACCCATATATGATGATTTGCATAAAGATCTGGTAATCCATAAAAAAAAACATACAAATTAAGGCCAAAACAAACTATCCGAAATGGATTTTATTTCCTGTTAGAAGAGGAAATACTAATTTACCTGAAAGCCATTTATTTGCGCCCAGCCCATGTTCGCTAATAAATGAGACACATCTTTCTTCAAACACCTCTTTTGAATGCGATGACCACACGATCTGACTCATTTCATGTTCGATCTCATTATGTCCCTTTAAACCATTTAGTTTTTGAGGAACCTTTTTCATGATGTGCCAAATGCACCACCTATGAATGGCTGTTGGCATACACTCAGAAAAGGCATTTGGCATTGATGGACATTGATCAGTAATAATCCCTCTTGGTGGCTTACTCCCCATGCAACGAAGCCAACATTCAAACAACCATTTGAAAGAATCAGCGTCCCCGTTCTTCAACAAAGCACAACCAAGAAGAATTGAATGCCCATGATGGTTAACACCAACAAAAGATGCAAATGGCAAATCATACATGTGCAAATTGAGACCACTAATCAACAAAAAAATTTGTCGAAGTGGATTTCAAAACCAAAACAAAGTCAAAATTGAATATGAAGCGGATTTTAAAACCTGTTTTTGTTATAAGTAGTGTCAAATGACACAACATCACCAAAGTATTCATACGAAACCATGCTCCTTACATCAGCCCAAAACGCATTCTTTATTCTCTTATCACCATCAAGCACAATCTCATAAAAAAAGTCTTCGTTCTTTTCCTTCATTCTCGTGAAATACTTTAGAAGCTCCTTTACATCTTCCTCTTCCATCACATTCCGAACTTCCCTAGTGATGTAATTCCTCACATCCTTCTCAATGAAGCCCACCTCATTATGACCACCAGCAGCTGTCACAAATGACTGAAATGTTTGGCGAGGCCGAATGCCTGCCAAATCGTTATTCTCAATTGTCCTACGAACATCCAAGCTAAGGCCATGTGTTGTGGTAACATCTGAGCTTTATCGGGAAAACATGGATGTGAATGGTTTAGAACAACTTTAGAAATACACCAATTTCGAGTATTCTTGTCTACGTGAACATAAATTCGTGCAGGACAATTTTCCCCACAAATCAGATTCGTCTTCTTTACACAAGGTACTTCAGATGTCCATCTCCCTTCTCTATTGCAAGTAATTAGTTGGTTCTTTATTTCTTTCGTCTACTTACATCTATTTGAGTTCCTTATCTTTGTGAAGAAACCTGCACGCTTCGCATACTCCTTATAAAATTTTCCAGCTTCCTCAACGCTTTCAAACCACATTCCAACCTTTGGGACGAATTCCTCTTCAACATCACATGAGTATTGCAGTAACACTTGGATAAAAGACACCCGAAGCGAATTTTTTCGTTCACATGAAGCGGATTCTCTCGATTCCTCATATAAAAGCAAAAAAAAAAAAACACCAATTTCTATTGTAAACGGATTTCTTAGTCAAACCGAAGCGGATTTTAAGAAAATCCAATGTAGATTCTTGTGAAACATTCTCTCTAGCAAATATCATCATCGTATATAATACACGTTTATTAAACGGATATTCAAACAATTATTGATTAAACAAAACATTTCACAAGATTCTTAAATGCACAAACATTTTAACATTCTTTATACATTAAATGATACAAAAATCTGTGTAATTTCGTCTGATGCATCATCTCTCCTGGAAACGCTCTCCATTTTTGCTTTAAAAATACTCAGCTTAATGACGATCCCAAAAGTATCATTTTGACATATATAATGTAGCGTGTTGGAGAAGGAAGCACGCTTTTTAAGCTGAGAGAAAATCTCATCTCCTTTTGAAAAAAGGTATGCGCGTGTGTCAGTTGAGCTTGGTTGGGTAAATAACTTGGTTGCCTAGCATTTTTGTTTTAAAAATATAAATAAATTGAATCAATATCTTATTATGCATTAGAAGAAAGTGTAAAAATGATATCGATATCATTAAGTTAATATGTATCACTTATATGACTCATTTAATGCAGATTAATTTAGTTTAATAAATAGTATTGTGTAGAGTCTAAATTGATATTAAATTAAAACTAAGCATTAGAGATACTATTTTAAATATAGTATCAAATAGAATATAAACCTACAAATACTTAATTATCTTTATATGAGTTATGAGATCCAAATTATATTAAATTAAACCCACTATTAAAGATACTCTTAGATCCTAGCTGAAAGGGTAATGTATGCCACGTCTTTAACATAAAGAATAGTTGTTAATTTAGGACTTTTTTTCACATGTAAAAGTTTCATGCAATTTTTTATTTCCAACATTTTAATTATTTGGCTGTTATAATAATCCTAAAATTAAACTTAGTTGAAACAATAATCTTTACAATACTGATGACGGCGTCACTAATAGTAACACTGCATAAATACTTTGTATAATTACTATTATTTCTTTTGTTTGTATTATTATTTTTAAAAAATATAGAGAGCCAATTATTAGTCACTTTAAGATTTAAGGTTAAAATTTATTATTTAATTAGAATTAAAATTTTATAATTTAGATTTTAAAATTTAAAATAAATAAAATTATTTTTAAAAATGATTGATATAGTCTAAAAAAAGTTTTCACCTAACATTACCTATTTTTTTATTTCATAGTTAAATATAAAAAATACATATTTTTGTTGTTTTTAGCTGTTGTATTATACAATAAAAATATATTTAACTATTCTATTAATTTTTACAGTTTTACCAAATTTATAATTAGGTTTTTATTTTTCTTCTTTTTTTATTAGCAGGCCCTAAGCCCTAGCTATACCATTTTCTTTTAGTTTTATAATTAGATTATTATTGTGAGTCGTGACAAAAATGTTAAAATTAAAAAGGTATTTCATCACAAAGTTGACCAAGATGCCATAACAACTAATGATTAAATCCTTAAATATGAATTTTCTCTATTTTTTAGAATAAGAAAATAACAATTTTTCCCTTCTTTCTCATACTTTAAGCTTTTTGAAGAGATTTGGTTTGATTTCATACAAGCTGAGAATATTTTAAAAAAATATAGATGAGAAAAGTAAAAGAAAAGTATGTTCATGCAAGTCTAAATCTTACATATATTTTTTTAACATTTATTATTAATATGGACCTAGTTACAAATTTAAAAATTATATAGAAACTCATTTCAAGGAAAAAAAGTATAGGCAATTAATTACAAATTTAGTAAAGTTATAGGAATTTATAGAATAATTTAACCTTTAACAAATTATGTATCAAGTTTATATCAATTAGATTTATATTTATGTTAAAATTTTGGTATGATATACTTGATTATTATACTTTAAATGATTTACGAATGTTTCGTCTCACCGGCATTTTTATAAAGCAAAATTAGGAAAAGTTTCATGATGCGTAACAATTTTTTGTTTTAAAAACTATTTATATTTGTATGTATATAATAATGCAATATTTAGGGTTTACCATTTTAGGATTAGCATTTAGTATTAGGGTCTAAAATTAATATTTCAAATTCAAAGTTAATAGTTTAGGATTTAAAATTTAGTAATTTTTTATTTACAATTTAGAATTTAAATTTTAAGATTTAGAATTTATGGTTATTGATGATGGTAGTAGCCAATAAGGGATCAACAAAAAAAATCAGATGGGTCGTTAAAAAAGTCGATGGAGGTTCATCAAAAACGTCGCCGGGTTCGCTAGGAAAGTTGTAAAAAGCAAGGGTAGTGGTTGAGTTTAGATGGTGGTGGCTGGTGATCGAGGTGGGTGGCTTGTGATGAAAAGTAAAATTGCAGTGATGGGTGAAATTGCAGTACAGTATTGTGAAGAAGAAAATAAATATAATTATTAATGAGTTGAGTATTTTTTTAATTGTTAATTAATGTTAACTAAATTTTTTATTGACTATCTAGTATAATTTTTAAATAAATAGTTCATTGAATCATTTTAATTGAGTAATATAAATTATCTTGGCAAACTAATCCAATATTCTGTATATTCTTAAATTAATATATGAATAAGAATAGGTAAACAATTATTTTTAGTCCTAATATTTTTAAAATTATTTTATTTATTTTAAATTCAAAATCTTAACGAATTAACTTTTAATCCTAAATTCTAAAATTAGTTAATATTAATTGTATAAAAGTTACTCTACTTTTTCATTTCATAGTTAAATATAGAAAAATATATTTTCATTTCATCGTACTTTCAAGGGACATTGGCTTGCAACTCTCTGCCCACTTATGCACCCAACCAGCTCAACTTTCCATGTTTACCTCATCATGTTTTACTTTAAATCTGAACCACAACAACATGCAGGCATGGAACTCTAGTCTTCCAGGAAAGTACGATAGGATAGAACATGTGATACGTTTCCAATATTATTTTAATGAACTCTGGTCTTCCAGGAGTGTAGGATAGAACATGCGATACATTTTCAATATTATTTTAATAGAACAACAACGTTGTTAATACAAAATTAGAGTAGGAATAGTTGTTGCCAGTTGGCTAATATCAATTTAGGAGAAAGTTTAAGAAGTACATAGTTTGTTAGTCAATAGAGGCACATACGCTTTTTTTTTTCTTTTTTCTTTTTTTTTTTATCACCCACTATTTTTCTAATTACACTTATGGACTCCCTATAGACTTCCTAACGTTGGCTCCCTAACATTACTTTCCATTTAAAAGTGATATGGAAATTTTTTTTAAAAAAAGGTCAAACAAAATTTTCCAAGTTCTCAAACGTAAGAAGAAAGAAAAACAGAAGTTTTTAATTTCATAACGTATGAAAGAAGGTAAGTAAACGTGAGAGCAAGTAATCAAGTACAAGAACGAAAGGCAGTTGGGTGGTGCGTGTGGTGGTGATGGTACCTGAAAACGCCAAAGGCGGTCGCCGCAAGGCTTGACTTTGAAGCGGTTCTCATGGAAATGGCGGCGAGCTGCCTCAACCTCTTCCCTTTCCTCTGGAGTGCCGGCGTTGGGGTCATATACCCATGTCTGCCTGCCCACGAAGTTGTTGGTGCTGAATAAGTATGGATTGTTTCCACCTTCACCTATCTTGAGCCTCCACATTTTGCCACCTTCCCTTAATTCATTATATCAATCAATCATAATATATACTACTTCTACCTTTAAATTTTGCATATATGCCTATAAATATGGTTATGCTTTATACACCAAAATTTACTGTCAAAGTCAATCCTAGTATAATACACATTAAAAAGTAAAATATATATCGAAAATAATAAAATTACGTATATATAATAACTTATTTTAATAATTAATTTTAATGTTCAAATTAAATAGAATTGTTGATATAGGTAATGCAGTGCATAATACATACCAATATATGTAGAAGGAAGATGAATCAAAGCAGAGCTGCAGCCTGCAGGCGGGGGACTTCTTCTTACTCTTTATTGACTAAATTTGGAAAGTCTTGTTTGAATTCTGAATACATTACAACTTTTAGCCAAATGCCACTCCTTAAATATGTGGCTAAAATGTTTGGTTGCCATTTGATTTTTTACCTTTTTTTCTATTAATGTTTCTTTTTTAATTCTAAATACATTTTAACAAAATTTTAAACTGGGTTATGTTAGATGCGATCAAAATTTAGTTATAAGTACGAAATATGATAAAATATAAAATATATATTAACAATAATTTAAATAAATATATATTTCAAATACTTACTAACTGAATTTTGATGTTCAAACAACATTTCGTTTTAAATTTAGTTTATATAATATTCATCTTTGCGGAACAAATCTAAATTTCTATTAATGACTTTTAATTGATATATTTTTTCATGTTCAAAATTCGAGTTAAATCTCAATTTGGCTCTCAAAATTTGAGTAGTAAGTAAAAATGGTCTCTAAAATTTAGAATTACTCAAATTGCATCCTGAAATTTGAAATCGCGAGTCAAAATGGTTCTTGAAATTTAAAAAAGAAGAAGACGAGTACTCTGCAGTTGCGTTAATAGAGCATGTCCTGTTCTAATGCGAGTTGAAGAGAAAGAAAAAGAGGAAAAATGTGAAAGATTGTGTTTGTGCTTTGTTTTTTACTTTATTGGTCAATAAGAATAAGTGTAAGTGTATATGTTAAGTATTTTAAGGTAATTTAGATATCATTCGGAGTTGTTTTAGATTGTTTGCACGCCGATATCACAAAACAACGTCGTTTAGAATGTGCTAACTGTGTCACTTAATAGTATATGTCAGCGTTTTGTTAACGAAAATGGGGTCAAGGCCATTTTGACTTATGATTTCAAATTTCGGGGTAAAATTTGAGCAACTCTAAATTTCATGAATAATTTTGATTTACGATTCAAATTTCGGGGGCTAAATTGAGCTTTAGCTCGACATTAGATTCAATATTTAGAAGAAAATAAAAATCAGTTTAAAGTAGTCTAATTTTTTGTAATAAATAATTTTAGATGTAATAAATATATAATTATACATATTAAATTAAATGAAATAATTTTATATTATTATCTTCTTAATATTACTAAAAAAAAATTATACCTAATTAGTCTTTTTGGTAGACCCATACCTTGATTACTGAAACTTATAGCCGAATGTGTGATTAAATTTTTGTATGCTCACTACTGTAGACTTTTCCAATTAACAAAAGGGTAAAATATTATTTTCTCCTGACATTTGATCCAAGTTTTATTTTCGTCTCTAACATTATAAATAAGATTAATATTGGCCCACTGTTAATGACGGTGAGATTAATTGGAAAGATGAGAAGGCATTATACTTGCAAAATGCAAGGGGTTAATGTCAATGAAGGTTGTGCTAGGTTTTTGGTTCCAGTGGGAATGTAAGTGAAGATCAGAAGACATGAGAAGAGGTGAAGACCAAAGAGTTTTTTTTTTCCATTTTTTTTTTACTTTTATTATTATTTTTTTCATTTTAACTTTACTCTTTTATTGTGACTATTTTATTAGAGAATTAATGTCAACTTTACTCTTTCTGTTAATTCATTATATCAAATTTAATAATAGAACAACATTAACCTGGTTTAAAATGTTTTGAGACTAAAATAATAAAATGTTTAAAACGTTACAAATTACATATTTGAACCAAATATAAATATTGATGAGACAAAAATAATACTTTTCTTTTAACAAAACTTTTGCGGCATTACATATGGAGCGACTACTAATATTATGTTGAGTTTAGGAAACAGTCATTTTTTTTTGAGATAATAATAAACATTATTTTGTTGAGTTTAAAAACTGAAAATGCGTTTCATTTGTGCGTTTAATTGGTTGTGCATGCCAAAAACTGCCAAATATGAGTGTTCAACATTGCAAGAAACTAAGCATACAAATTTAAATCAACATATAAATATAAATTTATTAAATATACGTATCAGTAAACTAATAATATCGTTTGATAATATATACATATAAATTTAAATTTAAATCAGCAAATAATACAAACTTGTTAAATATACGTATAAGTAAACTAATAATATATTTTTATTATAAACACCTCTTTTTGTATACACCTCTATCCAAGTCCTAAACGAATAGATTTTTATATATACAACGAACATGTTTTTATAGTTAACACAAACAGGTTTTAAAACCTGTTCGTTTGCTTTTAAACACTTGTTCGTTCTAGTAGTAATATTCTGTTCGTGCACGAACAGAAATCTATATATACAACAAACATGTTTTATAGTTGACACGAACAGGTTAAAAACATCTTCATTTGCTTTTAAAAACCTATTCGTTCTAAATAGTAAAAATCTGCTCGTTGGGACTTGGATAGAGGTGTACACCAAAAAGAGGTGTACACCAAGATTAAATGTTATTCTTATTTTGCATAAATAATACATATATACTATTTTAGTTACAATTTGTTACGGACCGACCCCAAGACCCAATCCACTTGAATAAAAGCCATAAGTAATAAGACCCACAGAGGAGAAATCGAATCATATCTGGCAAGATATGATATGATCACAGCAGATCTCATACGTATCTCCACCACCTAACACTATATAAGCAGGGGGCAACACCCCCTCAAGGTACACGTTCTCTAAACCCTTCCTTCCATATTTGACCTAGAGCTCCATAATCCTAATTTTGGACCTCTAGGGCTATTCTTCACATATATCAATCCCCTTTCTCGGCAATAGCTCTCGGACTCTTCTGGGTGCTTCGCCCCTCGGTAGGCACATTCTCTCTATCTTATTCTCTTTGTCTAGTTCCCCATAGACGGCCAAACTGAGCTTACTGCATGATATTCAATGTTTCGCTAACTCATTGCATGAAGTCTTTCAAATGAAAAGAATACCCGTTCCCAGGGTCAGCAAAAACAGAAAGCACTTCAGCAAAAGTGCTATTACAAGTACAACAAAGTCTCGGGGCATGATACCAAAGACTGCAGAGACCTTCTAGAAGCTCGTCAAACAAATCTAGAAGGCATAAAGTCCATGAATATGTGGACAGGCAAAAGCAAAGAGATGAAGAACATAAGACTAAGACAAAGAATAGACAGGCCGGAGAAAGACGACCCTAAAGGGCATCGTGTGCATCGAGAAATCGCAATAGTCTCAGGGGGAATCCCGGAAGAAGGGAACCCCCATCTGAAAAGCGACTAAAAGAATCCGGAGCTCGTGCCTGGCCATCAAAGTAATGCCGAGAGCCCTAGTCAGCAAACCACCCCCTATGGTAGCCACCGACAATAGAAGCCAATCGCTGGTGATTCCCGTAGTCACGATCAACACTATGATCCGAAGAGTGTTCGTAGACCAAGGAATCTCAACCGACGTTCTATTTCGGAGATGCTTTGACGCACCTGGGCTCACTGAGAAAGACCTAAAGGCTCATTCCGACGACTTATTTAGATGTCTCGGAAAGAGATTAACCCAGATAGCTTCTTCACTTTGTGGTTCACCATCAGGAACCCTCTAGATACAAAGAAAATGAAAGTTAGAGAGGTAGTGGTAAGTCACAACTCTGCATACAATAAAATACTAGGAAGGCCCACCATGTATAAGGTCGGAGCCATCATGACTACATCCATCCACACTAGGAAATTCATCAC
>JASCZI010090732.1:35646-52925 GCA_036250425.1 Stylosanthes scabra
TGATAAAAAAAAAAGAAGAAGAAGAAGAAATGAACCCCAAGAGAGCTTGTTAACCAAGTCTCTCAAAGTTCAAGGGGCAAATAAGTGCCATCATTACTATGACACGTCAGCAAAAGGAAAACAAAAACGTCTCCTTAAAAAGCGAGCAAATCAAACAACGACACGTAACACTTCACCCCGGGAATAAAAATACATTAACTTCCGAAGAAGGTTACATGTAACTACCCGGAAAGAAGGTTGTTCGCGTCTTCATAGAAGAAAAAGGCACCTTCCGAGAAAAGGCCAATAAAGTTGCTCGAGAAGAATGCCAGGAATGCTCTTGAGAAAAAGCATCCTTTGAGAAAGAAACATCAAAACTTCCCGGAAAAAAGGTACTAACACCTTCTTAAAAGAAGCGTTAAAATACCTTCCGGAAGATCATAAAGAGAAACAAGCAAAGTACTCGGAAACACTTAATGAAAAAACAAAAACTACTCGGAAGAATGGACAACGCACACCCTCCCGAGTGGGGGCAATGTTACGGACCGATCCCAAGGCCCAATCCACTTGAATAAAGGCCATAAGTAATAAGGCCCACAGAGGAGAAATCGAATCATATCTGGCAAGATATGATATGATCACAACAGATCTCATACGTATCTCCACCACCTAACACTATATAAGCAGGGGGCAACACCCCCTCAAGGTACGCGTTCTCTAAACCCTTCCTCCCATATTTGACCTAGAGCTCCATAATCCTAATTTTGGACCTCTAGGGCTATTCTTCACATATATCAATCCCCTTTTTCGGCAATAGCTCTCGAACTCTTCCGGGTGCTTCGCCCGTCGGAAGGCACATTCTCTCTATCTTGTTCTCTTTGTCTAGTCCCTCACACTCGAAAGTCCTTTGGACAATCGTTAAGTATTCCTGTACTTAACACAATTCAATAATTAAATTTTAAAAGAAATTGACAAATTATAACTCATATGTTATTACTATACACCTAGAGAAGGTGGATTATTAGAATATTAGCTAGCTAGAGAGCATTTGTCTCATCATCATGGAGTAACTAGCTGCTAAAGACAAATAAAACCCTAAAAAGAATTGAAGGAGGAGTAAAGAGGTTAGGTTTTAAGTCATTTTCTTAAACCCTTACCAGTTAGGTTTGATTGGCCAAATTTAGCATGAAATGTGACGTGAATGGAAAGGTAATAAAAGCTCTGTTATCCAACTGAATCCCAAAAAGGAATAAGATTATAAATGAAATTGAAAAAGATAGAGGCAAATTGAATCTGCAAAGTAAATGATGTACCTTGGGCTTAACTAACAGATTAAAAATCTGCCAAAAAATTGAATAATAAAAAATAATAAACACCCAAATTAATTCCAAGAAACTTTAGATAGAATACTTTAGTTCTCAACAAGTTTTTATTTTCCAAAAGTTCTCAAAAATTATTCTCGCTGAATAAATTGGTCTCTATATCTCTTTTATTAATCAAAATTTTAATATCTATTATTTAGGCAAATAAATTCTAACAAATTCAATCAAATTATTATCATTATTACTATTATTATTTTTATAATAAAAATTTAATACTATATATGTCATGAACTATTTTCTGTTAAAAAAATTATTAAGTAGAGGTATATGGTTAATAATAATAATAATAATGATAATAATAATAATAATAAGTTTTGTATAATATATATTAATGCATAAAAAAAGAAGCTTAGAGGGGATAATATCATCAATCATCAGTATATAGAAGAAGCATACAATAATATTGATTCAACAGTTTCATTGGCATTTGTGGAAGTACTATTACTTTGCATGAATTTAGTGTCACAAATGCAAATCAAATTTAGGATATGTTATGCTCAAATTGTGAATTGAATTTTGTCATAGCATCCAACCTCACCACCACCCATGGGATTATTATACCTGTGTAATCAATTTTTTTTAAAAAAAAAAACATGTTTTTATTAATAATAATAATAATAATAATAATAATAATAATAATAATAATAATAATAATAATAATTGATTAATTGATTAATTATATATTACCCAATCTGCAAAGTGGGATTAACCATCACAAGAGTAGTTTGGAAAGTAAAATCTGAATGAGGAGGAAAGAGATGAGTGGATTGATTGTTAGGCCCTTCACCATCCCAAGCCAGCCTCAGAGGAACTTCTGAATTCTGAATTTCTTCCAATCGAATCATCAACACATATATTTCATCACATCAACTTCTAAAACTTTCTGTAATTGATAATATCATAAAATTATTTGTCCTAAAAACTTAAGTAAATATATACCGTTGTAAGAAATTTCAGGTGATGACAAAAGATGTGGAGCCTCCACCGCCTTGCTGTATCACTTATATGCAAACAGGTGTGTCAATTTTCTGAGGCGTGACAAATCTCTTGCAATTTTATGATCGGAGAAGGATTAAATTAGTTTAGAATTTTGTTTATTACTTTAACCCCGCGGGGTTATGCATGCAAATAAGGATAATATTATTGTACCAAATTTTAAAGCTAGTTAACAATTGGCATTCGAGGTCTCAGATTTTTTTATTTGTCAAGGTTTCAGGTTTGAGAAGCTGGGCAATTTGCTTCTTCGCAATAATCTGGTGTATTTGGAACACTGGACAGGAGAAGATCTTCGATGTTAAAGATTGCAACAAAAAAAAATGAGGTAATAAGAAGGCCTATTTGTGGCCCACAACCATTGGTCTGAATGGGATGAAAGATCGGCAATGGCAAAATCTTAAAGGTCAGCATGGAAGGAAGAGAGTCCTAATCACACAGTATGGTGCATTGGAACAGCTGCAATGACCACTTAAAAAACGCGCTCGTTACTGGGGTATACCTCGATTCACAGAGAGGAGGCGAAGAGAGAGACTAGGCACTGCGTAATCTATCAATGTATCCTCATACATGATTATGATTGGAACAGTGACCAAGTATATGAATTCAAGTGGGTAAGTGCTAGGGAAATGCGTTGAACTTGGTCCACTAGAACCTGGAATCATTAAAAGAACCTCAACTTTAATTGAAACAATGACAGAACAAGAACGTAGAAGCACCGCAGTGGCAGAGGAAATGTGATGCATGTTGCAACATGAAAATTAAGGTAATTATAAAACAATTAAACAATGCCACGAAAGAAATTCTCAATTAAGATAACATTAACTATTTACCTCTCTTTCATTATTATAGAAATTTTAAATGACAAATAAAGTCCTTACTTACTATGGAACCAACCACTTTGAAGACAGGATATTCAAGAACAAGAGTACGACTGAAGAGGAGGTGAGTAGGAAAATTGTATTGACTCATAACCAATGGCTAAGAGAATGTAAAGATGGAGCAGTAACTAACAAGCACTGAGTACTATTTGGGCAAGGGGTCTAAAGAAGAAATAATGAAGATAGTGTCTTGAGCCTATCTTGTACTAAATATGATTTTATTCCTTGAGTACTTTTGTATTGTTGTAGTTCAAGCGATGTATTTTACCCCTTTATGGATTTTATGGTGAGTGAAAAAAAAAAAACATTATAACTTAATAATTGATATAAACTTACTGAAATATCCTAAATATATATTAAATATAAACATTCTTTCATCCCCGGTTGGTACCACGCCCACACTCAGAGTCACACAAACCCTAGTAGAGCTCCCATCCCCTCTCCTCTCATCCTTGACTCTGTTGGTCCCTTGTTCGTCGTTGACAGTCTTTATTGTGGCTGCTAGTACCCCCTCTTTGTCACTAACACTCTCGAGCTCACTCTCTCAAACTCTCACCCAAGCTTGCCCTAGCATAGCCTCCGCCCTCGGCTCGTTTCACTGTCACTTCCCATCGTAGTCATACCAGATCGTTTTCTGGCCACTGCAATCGATGTCTCCCTGCAGCTCATCTCCCTGTTTTGTGGCATCTTAACGGCCAGCCATCATCGCCTATCAGCTTGGATGTTCTTGCCTCGCCACTGTGCCATCCAGGGGCGAAGCTAGAACCATTGTTAGGAGGGCGCCAACAAGAAAATATATATAAATAAGAGGAGAAAAAATAAAATTAATGGGCTAAACTATAAAAATAGAAAAAGTTAGGGGGAATGCCCCCAAATCATGTACTACGTGCCACCCCTGGTGCCATCTGTCTCGGATCTCTTTGCACGTCCGTCCGTCAACCAAGATATTATTATATGTCTCCGTCTATAGGAACGATAACCAAGATAAATTTATAATTTGAAAGGATATTTTATGAATCAACAATGCTAGGTAACTGTTACAGACCGGCCCAATAAGGCTCAATCCTTTGGTGAAGCATTGAATATACTTGGTCCACAAGGTCAAAGATCATGCCAAGAAAGGAAAGATTCGATATGATCAGAAAGGAAAGATTCAATATGATCTTAGGAGGATTCTCTAAGAATTCTAATTACTCGCTACTATATAAACTGGGGGAAACACACTCCAAGGTACGCATTCTCTAAACCCTAACCTCCCATATTAGACCTAGAATCTCATAATCCTAATTCTGGGATTCTAGGGCTATCACTCACACATCAATCCACCTTCTTCGTTCATAGTCCTTAGATTCTTCTAAGGATAACCACTCGGAAGGTACATTCTCTATGATCTTGCCCTCTCCGATTAGGTCCCTCACTCACAAAGTTCTTGAGACAATTGTTAAGCACTCTCATACTTAACAGTAACCAATAAAATTCAGCCAACATCTTAAATTTGATGTTCTGTTTCTAAAAAAATACAAAATTGGTTGATTGTTAATTCTTTTTTATTGATTATCGATATTTTCTCGTTACGAGAATAGGTTCTCTTAATTGTTTTCTTCTTTCCATTGATTTTGGTCACAAAAGTGACAAGCAAGAACCATCCTTCCCCTTTAAGTGCATGATAATAAATTGATATTAAAAAGTACTAAAATACACCTTTAGAATTAAATGAGTATGGAAGAAAAGAAGGACGTTAAACAACCACAAAGAATTGAAGGTTAGCTTTTGAATGTTAAAAAATGTGCACATGGTATATTTTTAATTAACTTTAGAGAAGTTACCAATAGCATAGTTGGAAAAATCGACCTACTCATCGAATCAATCTGGCTCATTGGGTTTCAGGGTCAACCGTTTAGTCACTGGTTGAGCCGGTAAATTTGATATTATTAAATGCAGTAATGCTATATATACACCTATTTTACAAAATCAAGTCCAACCAAGTAAACCAAATTTCTTTGAGAAGGACAAGCGGATTTCTTCTCCTCCTCTTCTTCATCATCATCTTCTTCTTCTCTTCCGTTGGATTCATCCTCCTCCTTCTTCTTCACTGTGGTAACCTCCTTTTTCCTTCTCCACTTTGTTATCCTTATTTTTCCTTGCTCTTCTTCTTCCCTACCAATGTCTCTTCTTCTTTGTCACTGCCGTCACCAGCTGTCGTCGTCGCTGCTGTCGTCGTGATCATCATCGTCGTCGTCTTCTTCTTCTACTCTTCTTCTTTGTCGTCGTTGTTGGGGTCGTGGTCATCGTCCGCGCATGAAGGTGGAGTACAAAATAATGTGAGAAGCGTGTGAAAGTAGTGTACTTGTTTGGACTTAGTTGAAGTATAGATTTATTGTATTAGATAATTGTATAAAATTTATCATTTTTTTATATGTAACAAGTAATTTTATTTTGGTTTTTATATTAGAATAACTATTATTATAAAACTTTAATAATAATTCATTTATATATATTATATTATTATATATTACATGTATTTATTAAAAAAATAATATCAATAGACATCATACAACATAAAAAAAGTAAGTTGTGATTAATAATTTTTATTTTTATATTAATAATTTTGAATAAATAAAAATATAATTAATTTAAGAACAAATGAGTATAAATTAAAAGCATGATAAATTAAATATACAAAATCTATTTTGATAGAATAATTTTAATGTTGTACACATAGTAGTTTAGAACAACAAGTCCTAGTGGCAATGCATCATATCTCCTATTTAACGTTTTTGTAAATATTTTTAAAATTACTCTGGTGCGCCCAATTGATTAAAGTACAAGCAATTATAACAACTTAGGAATTTTAGCAATCAAGTTCAACAGCTCCACGCACCTTTCTTCTTCCTGTTTTCACTTTCTAGTAGCAGCGTCTTCTTGTTCTTTTTTATTGCCTCCTCTTCTGTTGCGTTTTTGTTGTTGTTGTTCTTCTTCTTCTACGTCATCATCATTATCATTAACATCTTCCACTTTATCTTTCTTCTGTGATGTTCTTTTTCTTCTTTTCGTCATCTTCTTTTTCTGACGAAAAAATGCAATGTGAGTGTATTGAAATCTTTAAGTTATAAGAATTGAACTTGATTTTTGTAGATTTTCGTTTTTTTAATGAAATATGGTTCGGTTTTTCAATTGACTTTGGTTCAATTATCCTCTTGAATGTGGTTCGTTTTTACCAAATAAGGTGATTTTAAATTTTCAAAAAATGTGGTTCATTTATTCAATTTACTTTGCTTGGATTATTCTCTGAAATGTGGTTTGTTATTATCAAAAAGGTGATTTTAAATTTTCAACAAATCTGGTTCGTTGATTCAATTAACTTTGGTTTGATTATCCTCTGAAATGTGATTCGTTTTTTCCAAACAAGGTGATTTTGAATTTTCAACAAATATGATTTGTTTTTCAATTGACTTTGGTTCAATTATCTTACGAAATGATGTTCATTTTTATTTAACAATGTGATTTTGAATTTTCAACTTATGTTAGTTTTTTCAATTGACTTTGGTCTGTTTTTTCAATAGAAATTGATTTGTTTTTTAATTCTTCATTTTCTTCTTTCTCATCCTACTCCTCCTCCTACTTCTTCCACTTTTTTTTCTTCCTCCTCCTCGGTTTGAATTTCGGCTAATGTTTCGGAAAGAGCACTAATAACCCTCTCAAAAGTATTTATAATATGTACCCCATCCCTTATTTTGATAAATTACAATTTTTCCTATTAGTTTTTATTTTTTGATTTTGAATGTCCTTCCTTCTCCAATTCACTGGACTCCGTTCTTAACTTTTTCATCAACAAACGAAAACAAATGGAAGGAGTGGCAATTAGCTATATAGCCACCAACAATAATTGGTACATTGCAAGTGCAAATATGCAAATAATCACTTCAAACACTAAAACCCCCAACTTGCTATCGAACAATTACAATTTGTCTTCAATGCACCTTTTTACCCCCTTGGTTTCTTTTTCGAATTTAAATTTTTCTTAGACATAGAAATAAAAAAATTGAATCATTTTTCATTTTGGGATAGTTTCACTTGGTAGGATTTGTTTTTCATATACCAGAGAAATTTTTTTTCCGAAGATATTTGTTCAATAGAAATGAAATTACAGTTGTTTATTAATTAAGACTAGAAGTAGAATGAAATGGAAATCTCTGAAAAAAATAACATAAGAAATAATTAAACCAAATGTGGTTCCAAATGAGGGTACAGAGCTCATGAAAAAGGCAAAAATCTTGAACAAAGAGGGAAAGAAGAAGAGATTCAAAATTGAAAAACAAAAAGTAATGTACAAAAATTGTAATTTATCAAAATAAGACATGGGTATATTTTATAAAGGTAATGCTATTTGAATAAGTAGTTTTGACCAACCAAGTGATTTATTTCTATGGTAAAATAGAATATTATTTCGGTGTCAAATAATATAAAAAAGTGCACATAAATAAAGTTCTATTTGACACCAAAATAGTTTTTATTTAGCATAAAAATAAATCACTTTATTACACTTGGTTGACCAAAATCACTTGTTCACATAGAATTATTGATTTTGTAAATACTTTTGAGAGGGTTATAGGTGCCCCTTCCCAATCCTTCGCCTTGAATTTCATTTAAGAAATAAAAGATGACGATGATGATAATGAAAACAGCGGTAGCAAAAAAGAATATAACTACAACACAATGACGAGAACGGATCATTGTGTTTCTGAAACTATTCCACGCGTATATTGTAATTTTAAAGTACATTTTTTTATAAAGGAAACAAATCACCAAAGCAACATTCAAAAAATTTGTAACTAACAAAATAATCCCTAGAGAAAAGGGAAAAAAATTCCCTCACTAACAGCAGCACGTGTCATACATTAATTCGTAATATTACAATCACAATTTTTGTAATAATGAACTTCAATCAACCTTAAATTACTAAATCCCAAGTAAGAAAATCCCATTTCCCCATTTCCTATGCCCCATTCCAAGTTCCTAATTTCAAACAGCTGGAAGTGGAAGTTCATGGGAGTAAGAGAAATAAGGGAAAAGTTGATTAACTTTCTTTGGTTGTGAAGGAAATAGAAGGAAAACGTAGAGGAGAAATAAAAAATGTGGTGAAACCCGCCTAAAAAATTCTCTCCAATTGTGAAGAAAAAAGGAAAAGAGGATGATTTCTCTTCATCCAAACAATTAGGGGGAAAAACTACCACTCCACTTCTTTTGTCTTCTTTACTTCTCTTCACTTTCTCCGTTTACTTCCTTCCAACCAGAACATAGAAAATCAAGAGTCTTTAAGAAGCTGCAAATAAGTGGGCTATGGACGAGTATCATATTCATTGTGAAGAGTGATGACAACTTTTCAATACATGAAAACACTAAAGCATTGATACATCATGATGGGAAAAGTAACCTTAAGTACCAAACAATTCAAGAGACTCAAAAACAAGGTTTAAAATATTTGCCTATTTGGTTGGTCCTACACAAGACAAACTTTGGTACATGTGGAGCTTCATCAAGTACACCTTGGAAAATCGCCAAGATCTTTTACCTTAGAACCCAACATTGAAGATATTCAAGAGGCTATAGGAATACTAAAAAATCCTTGCTCTACTGCTGCAAATAAAATAAAATAAAAAATGTTAAAAAAAATGTTTAAAAAAAATGATGATAAAGCAAGAAACACAGACAACTGCAGTATTCATGAACTCGAAGCAGTTCAGAGGAAATTAAACTTGTTTAGAAGGATTTATTCTTCAAAGAATTCATAGTGCAATGGATGTACCCTATATCATAGCATGCTGTCTATTTTCACTGCCTAATATGATGGTGTCTATTTTCAATGCCTAATATGATGGTTAGAAACATGAAAAGTTCCAGAACAAGATAAGAACAAAAACAGATACAATACTTACGGACAAAACAATTAGGCAATTGCAAGTCTGCAACAGTAATACGAACTACATGTACTCATTCTTCTTACAGTTGGCATATTTTATATCCATAATTTTTTGAAAACCATTGAATAGATACTTCTTAGCTTCCACTCATTTACTCCTTTGTCCTTTGATGGTTAAAACTGGAATGTAAGAAGTAAACTACACTTATGACAAATAACAACAACAAAACATTATCCAGTTATCCCACTAGGTGGGGAAACTGAAGTTATGACAAACACGCAACAAAATAAGGGGTGATTGGTTTGTTTCTTTTCATTTTCATTTTCATTTTCATGGAAACAGAAAATAAGTTTGAAAAGATGTTTGGTAACACTTAACTAAAAATGTTCTCATTGAAAATATTTTCAAAATTACACACATAGCTAAAATCGCTGTTTTTACATTTAAGTGTTTTCAAGACATTCTAGTGAAAATAAACTGAACATTTTCTTTTGAAAACACGGTGGTTTTTGTTTAATTATGGTAATTTTTACCTTTTTATGCTACATGGTGCAGGTTTGATCCTACAGGACAGGTTATTTTTAAGCATCGCACAAATGTTGGTCCAGTACTCCGCTAGCACTGCTCATGTCATAAACAGCACCTGTGATAATTTTTTTTTTCATTTTATTCTATATTTTTAAGTTATGTGTGGCTTCAAAATATATTCAAAATCATCGTATATAGATATAAAATTTTGGGTTGACTAAATAACTGATAAAATAAGGTATATTTATAATATTTATTATTTAATGATACATATATAATTTTTATTTTGATATTGAAATTTCATTTTAAAAATGGATCAACCAAACATATTTTCACTGTTTCCTTAATTTGAAAATGGAAACTATTTTGACAATCCAAGAATATTTTTTAGAATATGAGACTTTAAAAATGAAACTAGTTTTCAAGAAATTCAATGAAAATCAGAAATATTTTCAAAACCAATCAGACCCTATTGTAATTTTAGTTTTTGAACAGATCATTTAGTTTAGTATACTAGAACGAAATAAAAATGATAGGTCCTACGTACAAAAGATACATATTCGAACATGGTGTCATACCTCTTCCATAGGAGCAGTATCAGTATCCTTCTGCTCTTTCGTATCATCAGATTCACCATCAGGTTGATCTTTACTTTCTTGAACTGTCTCCTCATGCTTTTCATGAGCATTGTCCAACACCATGTTGTCATTCAATTCAAAATCTGCAGGAAGCTGACCAGACTTCAATGCCTGTCAACATATCACCAAATCAAATGTGCGGCATTAGCATCAATTTTAACCATGGATAAGAAACTGAAGTAAGACGAACAGAAATCCTCAAAGAAGATAATAGCCCGAGAAAATATCAAAACAAGGCTTCACATAATTGTCTGCTCTGCAAGTTTAGAGGAACTATCAGGTTTGGTTACCCTAGTAGGAAGAATCTAAAAGTTTTCCTTCATAAAATGACAAAAGAGAAATTGTCTTGAGATACTATCAGTATTTGTCTTGAGATACTCATTTTATTATTAACTTTGAAAATCACATTAATGACAATCTCTTTTTTTTTTTTTGGCTGATATATGAGAAATAATAGATAGGAAAGAGGAATACAAAGGACAACAGATTCTCCTCACAAAAATGAGCAATCAGAAGAAAAGGTCATAAAAAGTAAACAACAGAGAACAAAAATAAAAATTGAACAAGTGAACATCAGATCTAGAAAAGCACCTTTTCAAGTCTTGCAACTTCTTCAAGGGTCTGTGAATTCACAATGGCAGCCTGCACGCAACAGAAATATGTTAAACCACAGAGAACAGAGTTTAACAACTTGTTGCACGAGTCAAAGATAATATCAACTCTATAGTTCATCAAGATATCTCATTTACTATAATATAAAACAACAATTTTTTAATTCAGATAATATCTCACATGCATGAGTGGTGATTTATTACAAATAGATTAACTATTAAAGAACTTATGAAATGGGTCAATGGTGGGGCAAACATGAGACTCTTAGAGTAACTTTAAGGACAATGAATTATGCAGTAGGAAGTTACTTTCCATGGATCAGTAATATATTTTTAGTCGGGGACATCACTTGCATACATGGCATTTACATGCAAAAAACAGAACAGGGCTGACTAGACCAATACTACATACTTATATGAATATAGAATTACTAAGGTTCAATGCATGTGACAAAATAAACCAAATCAGAACAAATTAAGAAGTTTCATCCATCCAAAATGTTAATATTGTTGCAGCACAAATCAAGAAGCAAAACTGCAGCAGTCTAAGCTCAAGATTCTTTTTTGCAGTCTGCAAAGGGTACTGAATAGTATTAATACCTCAATGATATTAGCAATCACAAATTCTAGATAAAAAACATAAGAAACTTATTTGAGTGATGTAAAGTGGCTTCCTTTATATGGAACACATCTATATGCGATACAAGGTTGACACAGTGTGATACTTAGTTAAGCTATGGGTGAAAATAAGTACCTAACCATCTCATCTACAAGTTTTCAGTCAAATAACTTCAAATGCACAAAAGGGAGAGTGTATTAATTACAGATCCGAATCAAACAAGTGCATGTCACATGGTTGCACCTATTAGCAACAAGGCTTATAAAAGCTAAGTTCACTTCTCTTTATAGTTTATACCTTAATAGCAATGATTTGCTCTGGTGTGGGGGCAACCAGTTTGGGCGTCTGTTGTTCTTCAGCAACTTCTGGAACATTTGGAATTTCAGGAGGTGAAACTTTTTTTGGAGGTGCCTTTTGAGCTTCTTCTATAGCTTCCTTTGAATCAAACAAGCGCTTTGCCTCCAATCTTTCCTATTAATTTCAAAGAACAATCATTAGTCATATAATTAATGAGGAAGTGGAGTTTGTAATAAGAAAAAGACCCAATAATATGTTGTTAATTTCCTTAACAAAGATGAGAAGAATGAAAGTGGAGAAGAGCTAAATGTTTTACATATATTTCTCACACATACAGTCATACACTCTGAATAACAACATAAATATACAGGACATATAAATAGTTATACACACTTTAAAAAGACAACACGATAGACACCAAAAATAAAAAAAAAATTTTAAAAAAAAATTAAAAAAAAAGACAACATGATATTTAACATAATCCTATAACAGGTTCATACAAGATAAACCTTATTAATTATGAACAGATATCCTAAAACAGATTACATAAGTCATATCAACATCCATCATACATCATATATCATCATCATCCAATATACATTGCAATTTATAGCCATTTCCAGTTTAATTTTCAAATCACTTAGCCAATGAATCCTTAACAACGAACAACTCTAGCTACCTAATAAAGAATTAATCCATAGTCTACATCTATACAGGGTAAAGCTAACACACTGAACAAAGGTGTTCAGGGTTTACTTTTGGTTTTCTAGCTAAATCCACTAATTTATTAATTGAAATCTGGCATTATCAAAGCATCATAACCGTCAATGTCATATTCCAAAGAAAAACCCATGTACCAAACTATCAAAAGCGACAAAAAGATAACTTATACCTTGTTTTTCACTTTCTTGAAATCTAAAACCCTAAGGGACTTCAGCTTGTGAATAACATAAAGCCTGTAATTCTGCTTCTTCGTAATGTTGTTGTCTAGAAGACTAAGGTACTGAAGCTTCGGAAGCGACGCGAGGGGATCGATTTCGACTAAGTTGACAATCCTATTGTTCGTGAGAACTAGTGTATGCAATTTTGGCAAGAATTCTGCATCGCAAAAATTCACAAGTAAGTTACATGCTGTATAACCAAGCGCAACAATGATATCCACAATTCAAACCCTAAACTAGAAAACTGTACCTCCAATGTTAGGGTTAATTCTGGTAATTCTATTATTATTTATGAGCAGAGTGCCCAAGCGGTTAAGATAGGGTAAGTTTTCCAGCTTCACAATCTCATTGTCAGATAGATCAATGGTGTCAAATTGGTCCTGCAAGAAACCAAGATGCTACAATTGGAACCAAGAATAGGCAAAATGCAACCTAAGATATTACTTGAAGGCATAAAAAAGATAAAAATAAAAATGAAAAACTTGAAAGCAAAAGAGAGAGATTTTGTGCACCTCAGTGGCACCCAGGTTTTCGATTACAGGAATCTTGTTGCCTGGAAACAAAAAAGGGAAGAAATTTAATTAGTTAAAGAGAGGAAAAGAGTGAGGAATGGAGAAATAGGAAGATACCTCGAAGGTCTAACTCGCGGTCTTTGACGGCATTGAAGAAATGAGGGCTTTTCCAGATCAAATCAGCAGTGAGCCTCACCATGTCTCTCTTCTTTTTTCTTTTTCTTTTTTTTAAGGGTTTAGGTGTTTAGGGTTTAGATTCTGCGAGAACAAAAATGATGAGTTTGAAATAAGATGGGAAACGTTGAAAGCGAGAAAAAGAAGAAAAGGAATAGAAAGAGTACAGAAAGCGGAAAAGAAAAGGAAGGGATGCAAAGAAGGTGGTTTGGGGCGGCACGGGTCACCTCTGCGGCTGTACCTTGCCAGTAAGGCGGCACGACTCAAAAAGAGGGATGATATTCAAGTACTGGCCGTGTAGGCGTAGCACTAGGCACTAGCAACATGAAAAATACATGGCACATATTATTGCTAGCATAAAAGACAAATGTACCCCTAAATTTTTTCACTGGGACAAAATTGCCCCCACATTCTCGAAATACCCCTATGTTCCCGGCATTCGAGAAAAGTGGACATCACTAACTCTCTGTTGCTCTCCCCTACGTGACCGTTATAAAGGTAGGTGATATGGTCGTAAACGGGGCTTAGCTGACCGTAATAAAGTCACGCTGCACAAGCATATAATGGGCATTAGGGTGCAAAAAAAGTTGTTTCATTTCCCCAAAGTCTTCGAAGGCTGATACACCAACCAACCATGGAAAGAGAAGGAGTGTTCTCAAGTTCTAAGCAAAGCGTCGGCGGTGGGAGATTAGAGAGGTCATCCTCGACTCAGAGTGTGTTCTCTATGAAGGTTGGGGATGATAGAGATGGAGCCACACCGAAGTCATGTGTGGGGTGTATGACATTCTATATCTTTCTTGAATTACAAACAACCCGAATAAGTTGTTCATTGGGAGCCCATTCTTCATGGTAATGTATTCAGATTGGCCATTATGAAGTGTTTTTGTTTGATTGAATCAGGTTAAATCTGCTTGAGGTTCTTGCACTGGTATTCACTCGGTGTGGGACCCTAAATGGAAGTTGTGCATTCCTCTGTGCTGGTGATGTTGCAGGTTGAGGCACATCCTAGGATGCTTGGAGCTGTATTCACCTACAAGACTAGAATAGCAAAACATAATATTGTATCTAGTGTATATTCTTCAAAGATTCATAATGGACATGATAAAATTTTGGAGTACTAATTGAACCCTAACATTTTTAAAAAATGATATCAAACCAAAATATATCCTTTTAATAATTGTACCCTAAACCCTCACATAATGTCACCAAATCCTGAAAGTTAAGTTGGTCAACAGAGACCTCATAATCATCAAGCATATCAACAGTCTCATTCATATATTCTAACTTACCTAAGGTGCCTAGCAAACTCTCCACCATGGTGGAAAACAAGAACCGCTGATGCATGAGCATTATTAGTGATTTTAATGATTCATTTCTTGCAAACTAAGTAACAATTAGTTTAATACTAAATCAAATTCATCACTTTTTATCATCATAGCTTTGAGTATTGGAATTCAATGATAATTGCAGGAATTGAAGAAGATTTACAGAGGATTAGAAGAGAAAAAATTGAAGAAGAAAGAATCAAAATCAAGGCAAGATACTTAGAAGAAGTTAAGGGTTAAATTGAAGAATTTTTTATGATATTTGAAGAATTTGAAGATCACTTCCAGTAGGCACCCAAATTGGGGCGTTTTTACGCCAAATGAGGCGTTGGAAACGCCATGGGGCGTATTCAACGCCATCTGACCTTTGCCCACTAAATCGATGATAACTTGAGTTACAGAGGTCCAAACGAGGCGGTTCTAGTTGCGTTAGAAAGCTAACATCCAGAGCTTCGAAACGATATATATATGTCTATAGTGGACAATTGGTTTGAACTTCGAACAATCTCAATCTTTCAGCTTGTAAAACTAACATCATGCCAAAAAAAGGCCCAAACTCCGATTCTTCAACATACTTGGGGCGTTTATAACGCCACCCCACGTTTTGAACGCCCAAGCTTCTTTGTTCTTCAGTATTTGGGGCGTTGAAAACGCCTCACTAGGCGTTGATAACGTGGGCATGTTTTCAGCTACTGGAAGGTGCACCTAATTCAATTTAATTGGTGGAAAAATCAAAGGAAATTAGGAGATGTAATTGGTTTAATCAAGGGCTTAATTCAAGGGATAAATTTGTAATTTGATTAGTAAGATCTCCTAGAGATAAGATAGAAATTAGATTAATTGATTTGATTAGATTTGGATTTGATTTGATTTAATTTTGATTTTAGATAGGTTAATTAGTATAAATAGGTTTCTAAACCATTAGGGTTGGTAACCTAGCACCTACGTAGACTTTAGATTGTTATTTTCAGAATTATGTCTAGCTAAACTCCATTGTTGAGGATGAGGAGCTCTGTTCATCCCGGCATAGCTTACTAATTCAAGTTTTCGGTTTTCTTCAATTTCAAGTTTTGATCATAATTCAAGTTTCAAGTTTTCTATTCTTCATTGAGAATTAGGATTACTGACAGGTAAACTTCTTCTCTGTTGTTTTGATTACTTGGTTTGAGAGAATTAGGATAATCATAACAAAGGTTGGAAACTTGTTTCTCATCATTTATCATTGAACTAGAAATAGGAATTTGAAAGATTGTGCAACACTTACTCTCTGTTGATAACTTCAATAGGTTTAGAAATAGGTTGGGTACGTGACATATAACTTAACCTAAAATCACTATTGAGTTTCAATAAGAATTAAATCTGTTTTGTGCTTCACCTCTTTTATTAATTGGTTAATCAAGAGATTGATAATTGGTAGGTTAGGTTTACAGAAACTAAATTACTAAGAGATTAGGGTTTAGTTAATTAGGATTTGTTGGTAATTAGATCATACTTGTTAAGAGAAGAAACTGAAGATTAGAATTGGTAGCTTAGGGTAAAACATCTCTAAATCCTTAACATTTTCATCACTGTTTTCTCACATTCCCATTCTTAGTTACACGTGCATTCATACTTGCAATTTGCTCACTGTTTGAGTTTTATTATTGCATTACAACATCCTCTCTGTTTTGTTATTTTGTCTAGTCAATAAAGGTTTGTTAAATTGTATTGCTTGTTCCGTCAATCCTCGTGGAAACGATATCCACTCATCGTGGTATTACTTGCACGATTCGGTATACTTGCCGAGTTTAGGATTGTAAAATCCGTGTCAAGATTTTGGCGCCGTTGCCGGAGATTGATTAACGATCAACAATATAATTCTAATAGACCTAATTGCATTAGACTCTTTTTTTTATTTTGTTTTAATTGGGAGTTTCCTTCTCTGTTGAAGTTGGAAATTCCCATTGTTTGTTACTTATTGGTGCATGCAGAAAAATAGAGAGGATTTATGCTACAATTCTGAACCTGAAAGGACACTTTTAAGGAGAAGAAGAGAAGCTAGAAGAGCTAGACAAGTAGCATTAGAAGAACAATTCAACATGGCAGCTGAACACAATGATGATGTGAACATGAACAACAACCGTGTCACTTTGGGACAATACATCAATCCAACTGCTGAAAGTTGTGGAAGCACCATCCGAAGGCCACCTATTCAAGCTAATAATTTTGAACTCAAGCCTTCCCTCATTCAGTTGGTGCAACAAGATCAATTCAGTGGAAATTATCAAGATGATCCTAATCTCCACATAAGTAATCTCCTGCAAATATGTGACACTCTCAAGATCAATGGTGTATCTTCTGAAGCCATTAGATTGAGACTATTTCCCTTCTCTTTGAGAGACAAGGCTAAACAGTGGTTTCAAGTTCAACCTCAAGAAAGCATTACAACTTGGGAAGATTTGGTGAAGAAGTTTCTAACTAAATTTTTCCCACCTCAAA
>JASCZI010090732.1:57325-68577 GCA_036250425.1 Stylosanthes scabra
AGGCCCAAACTCCAATTCTTCAACATACTTGGGGCGTTTATAACGCCACCCCACGTTTTGAACGCCCAAGCTTCTTTGTTCTTCAGTATTTGGGGCGTTGAAAACGCCTCACTAGGCGTTGATAACATGGGCATGTTTTCAGCTACTGGAAGGTGCACCTAATTCAATTTAATTGGTGGAAAAATCAAAGGAAATTAGGAGATGTAATTGGTTTAATCAAGGGCTTAATTCAAGGGATAAATTTGTAATTTGATTAGTAAGATCTCCTAGAGATAAGATAGAAATTAGATTAATTGATTTGATTAGATTTGGATTTGATTTGATTTAATTTTGATTTTAGATAGGTTAATTAGTATAAATAGGTTTCTAAACCATTAAGGTTGGTAACCTAGCACCTACGTAGACTTTAGATTGTTATTTTCAGAATTATGTCTAGCTAAACTCCATTGTTGAGGATGAGGAGCTCTGTTCATCCCGGCATAGCTTACTAATTCAAGTTTTCGGTTTTCTTCAATTTCAAGTTTTGATCATAATTCAAGTTTCAAGTTTTCTATTCTTCATTGAGAATTAGGATTACTGACAGGTAAACTTCTTCTCTGTTGTTTTGATTACTTGGTTTGAGAGAATTAGGATAATCATAACAAAGGTTGGAAACTTATTTCTCATCATTTATCATTGAACTAGAAATAGGAATTTGAAAGATTGTGCAACACTTACTCTCTGTTGATAACTTCAATAGGTTTAGAAATAGGTTGGGTACGTGAATAACTTAACCTAAAATCACTATTGAGTTTCAATAAGAATTAAATCTGTTTTGTGCTTCACCTCTTTTATTAATTGGTTAATCAAGAGATTGATAATTGGTTGGGTTTAGAGAAACTAAATTACTAAGAGATTAGGGTTTAGTTAATTAGAATTTGTTGGGAATTGGATCATACTTGTTAAGAGAAGAAACTGAAGATTAGAATTGGTAGCTTAGGGTAAAACATCTCTAAATCCTTAACATTTTCATTCACTGTTTTCTCACATTCTCATTCATAGTTATGCGTGCATTCATACTTGTAATTTGCTCACTGTTCGAGTTTTATTATTGCATTACAACATCCTCTCTGCTTTGTTATTTTGTCTAGTCAATAAAGGTTTGTTAAATTGTATTGCTTGTTCCATCAATCCTCGTGGGAACGATATCCACTCACCGTGGTATTACTTGCACGATTCGATATACTTGCCGAGTTTAGGATTGTAAAATCCGTGTCAACCGCATAAAGGTCTTCATTCATTGCACACAATTGCAAATCACACACAATCACTCTATACAACCAGAATGGTCACACCAAATCAATATAAACCCAATTAACCAACACATTGCCCAATTTACCACTTAGACTCACATGCAAAAATAGAAAATAATAGAAAATAGACTAATAAGGGGCAACAATGAGGGTTTTATAGGAAACCCAATTGCCTTCTCTCCAAACGGCATCGTTTGGTACTGAACATTTGATGATGTCTAGCGCGGCCCCGTTACGGCCAGCTAGGCCCCATTTACGACCACATCACCCACCTTCATAAGTTAGGGTGTCCATTTTTCTCGAAGGTTGGGGGTATAGGAGTATTTCGACAAGGTGAGAGCAATTTTGTCCCACTAAAAAAAGTCAGGGGTATATTTATCTTTTACCCTTATTCTTAATAGGGTAAAGTATCGTTTTTTCCCCAATGTCTAAGGTAAATCCCAAAAATATCCCTAAGATTTAAAACGTCCTATTTATATCAATAATGTTTATCATAGTTGTAAAAATCGTACCAGTCATCAAACGGGTCAGCCTACAGCTTCATTGGTAGAGCTGCCAAAAAGGGTGGGCTTGGCCTATTTAGCCCAACCCATTTAGCTCGCGGGTCCTGTTTAAGGCCAGTTTATACGGGTTAGAATTTTCTAGCTCGGTTCATATATGGCCAGCCCAACGGGTAAACGGGCTAGCCCGTTTAATTAATTACTTATTTATTTTTAAAAACAATATAAAAAATTATTTCCGGACAAATAAAAAATCCTCTTTTTAGCGAAAAGCATTAGAAACAAACAAAGTTTTTTAGTTGGTAAATAGGATTTTCGGGTAGAATAAGAGAAAATATAGTAAAAAGCGTTATTTTTTGAAAAGAATTTAAAAAAAAATAAAATAATTGGGCTAGCCTGTTTAATTGGGGTGTCAATGGGATGGGGTAAGGTGGGGTGAGCGATGCCTTCTCCGCGTTGGGGAACTTTCGCTCATGTTCCCGTTCCCTGCGGATTTCCTATTCCCACGGATTTCTCATTCCCTCTCTGTTTTTGATAATTTTAATAGAAAGTTTAATAATAAAATAAATAAATAATTGAAAAATCAGTACAAAAATACTAATATAATGAAACATCATTTAAATATATCTTGTCCAAAGTAATAAATTATTTAAAACTCAACATTATATCCAAAAAGATAAAAATAACATAACATAATTGAATGTGAAATGACTACCAAATCTATAGTAGAAATTAATCAATAAGGATATTTTAGTTATTTAAAATCCTTCGGGGAATTTCTGGCTCGGGGACGGGGATCCCCTCTCGGGTCCTTGAGCCCTACTTGGGGGAATTTTGCTCCACATCCCCGTCCCCATGGGAAAAATTCCCCACGTTCGAGTTCCCATTAGGGGCAGTACCTGCGGGAATCCCACAGCATGGGGACTTTTGACACCTCTACCGTTTAACCCGAACGTTTTTTTTTCGAGTTAAACGGGTTCAACCCATTTAGCCCGGATTTTAAATGATCCAGGCTTGGAGGCAAAATCCCGCCCATTTAGACGGATAAACGGGACTAGCCTGATGGGTTTGGCCCGGGAAATTTGGCTTATTTTGACGACCTTGTTCACTAGTTTAGAGGTTCAATCGTTGGGATTACTGGATTAATCGTTAACTCTATTAAAATTTTGGTGATTCACTCTATTAAAATTTGACATACTCTATTAAAATTCATGGGCATATATGTCCAAACCATTCAAGAAAGTCTTCTTTCCTTTTCATTTCAAACCATATCTCTTTAAGCGTTGTTAGATTGTTGGACTTCAATTCACATTTTCCCACAGGTGGCAATGTCATTTCTATCCCAAGAGGTAGGTTGTCTCCTTTTTCCTTTTTTGTATTTTTAGAAAATTCTATGACCGCTCTTTTTTCTTTGGTGACTATATTAGTTGACCAAGAAATGTTACCCTTATCCATATTGAAAATTTAATGATACCTTTACAAAAATGAATAATGCATATGCAATGAATGAGAAATAAAAATCAACAAGTAAATATCAACGAGAACGATTCAACCATAGCATAATTATTTAATTCCTAAAGAAAGGTTCTAAGACTGTGTATACAATGTGAAAGTGTTGGCTCTAGACTCCTTAGTTGGTCCCTGAACTTTACTATTGTCGCCAATGACTTGGCTACTAGTGAACATCTTTTTAACCCATGTGGGAAAACAATGTTCATTTGAGCGAAAGATTTTCACGTGTTTATACGAAAACCGAAGGTTTCACAAAGCATCACTACTTATCCCTCTATCTAACCTATGGGTGTTGAGCTCGGGTATAGAGCTTGTGAGTGGGTGCAATGAATAAATAAATACCAAAATAATTAATATACAAGTTATTAAAAAAAACAAATATTTATCACATAATATATACAGGGAAAAGACCAATAAAAATAAACAAAAAATAATAAGAAATTCTTATACGGCTTAACCCACATATTCATTCCCCAGTGGAGTCGCCAAACTGTTGCAACGTCCCCGCACGGGACGGCGCAACCCGTAGGCGTCCGAGTGGTTAGAGGATATTCGTCGTATTTTAATAGATTGTATTATGAAATTCAAAGTCGCCACCAATCAATTTTTTGATAAAGAATGGAATGACTAATTGGATGCCAAAAATAAGAAAAGTCTACAATACCAGAGTTTAGGTTTGGGGGTTGATTACGAATAGGGAAGGGATTATTAGCACCATATATCATCCGTTCCTTGAACGATTACCATATGATCTATTATTGTTTGTTGATTTAATTTTATTGGTATTATTTGAAAATATATATTCTTTATTATTTTGATAGTTAAATATCGTCAACGCTCTTGGCAAGAATTAATATACTAATTTTTAAATTATTTTCTAAACATAATATTTTTCATTTTCATTATTAAGTTAAATTTAATCAACGCTTATGATTAAACTTGATATAAAAATCTTAGGAATATTAGAAAGAAATAATTTAATCGGTATTCTGATTTTCTTCTAATTTCCATCATCGGATTATTTAAGATAAAGGAAAAATTTTATTTGTTAAATAAATTGAATATACATCATATTAAAAAAATCAATATTATATAAATTATTTTGTGATTATATGTGAAATTAATAAATCTTTAATGAGAAAATATTAATATTTTTACAAAGAATACACAAAAGAAACTAATAGCTTAGTGGTTCGGGAACCATGTGAAATTCAAAGGGTTTTGAGTTCAAATTCCTGCTAATACATTTTTTTAGATCAATTTTTAGAATGAGCTATATTGAGCAATGAACCGGACCGGTTTAATTAACCAAAAAAAGACTAATTTATTGTATACCGATTTTATGAAAATTGGACCGATCACCGATATTCTAAAACCCGGCTCGACCAAATAGAGGTAATCTATACTGAGTCTCGGGTCCAAACAAAAAAAAAAGAGAAGAAAACTAGAACCTAAAGACCAATGAGGCACTCTACTGACTCGGACCATTGGAGATAGCCAAACACCGGAGAGATCGAAACTAGGCTGACTGCGGGCATCTGAAGAGTGTGAGGGAGAATCGTCCGAGAGACGCTGAGCAAATGCCTGACTGCTATGGATGGGGGAATACTCGGGATGTCGTTGCAACTCCTCCAAGTACTGCAGATAGTCCTCGTCTGTGTCTGCATCCATAGGCTGAGGAATAGCAAGCATTCCATCCTCGGGGGCGTTCTACTCCGAATCTTCTTCTTCTTCATCATCTTCTTTACCATTATCCCCATTATCATCCACTTTGGCCTCAGCTAACATCGCAAGGGCTTTGTCTTTAGAAACTTCCTTCTCCACCCAATCGCGCTCGCACTTCCAACCCTCGGATAGCGGAATGAGTTCCCAACTCTTTAGCGGCCTCACTAACCGTTGTCCCAACTGACCACGAGGGGAGGAGTCCATCTTGGGAGATGATGAGGGAGTACCAAGTCGTGTGATAGGCCTTAGGGAAGATTAACGTGGATTCAGATTTGATCTCCTCGACGGACCAGATCTCTAAGGAGTGGGTTCCTTCTTTTCCGAGTGACCTCGGTGTTGACAAGCTAGAAGTGACTCAACCGGAAGCTCATACGGACGATCGGGATCAAACCGGATGATATGGAGTGGATGAACAAAGCTATTGTCGTCAAAGTGGTAACGTCTATCTTCACAACAGCCAAATACGAATTTGCTTTCTCATTAGAGTCCTCGTACTTCTCGCGCTTCTCAATTTCGTTGTAAATAATTTCGCTTCCCATCTACGTGTGGTTCAAAAATAACGAACAAGGGGTGAGACCTATTGTTCTCAGTAGACTCTAGGGCTGTCAAAATGGGTTAAATCCGTCGGGTTAATCTGTTTATCCGCAAAAATAAATGGTCGGGTCCCGTCCGTTTAAAAGAAAAACCGTTTAAATCCGGTCCGTTTAAACCGCATTTTTTGTTGGCTTAAATGGCTAAGCCCGTTTATCCATCGGGGCGCCCGCAAGACCGTTTATTTAAAAAAAAAAATTTTTTTAAAATATTAGTGAGCCCAAAAAAATTTTTAAATATTTTTTTTTTAAAAAAAAATCATACTCTATGACTTTGAGTCTACGTCTCTTGGAGGAGTAGAGGACCGGCCTTTTAAGCCCAAAAGGCCAAAAGTATATCATATCACTAAAAATTAAAAAAAAACCAAAAGAACAAAAAGTAAAAAAAATACCAATATATAAAGATAACTTATTGTAACCCTAATTTTTCATCTTCTTTCCCTTCCAGTATTTCACATAAACGGCGCACAGAGAAATTTCCAAGAAAGCCAAAGAGAGACTCACATAGAAACCATGGAAGAAGTGAAGAACTGAAGAAGTTAGATTCACAAGATATCTCGTACTCCTTCCTATAGTTCATCCACTATACAATCTATACTATAACTCCCTCACCTTCACCCTCGCCCCTTTCGTTCTCTCATCTTCAGTTTCCCTCAATCTGTCTTACAAAGGAACAAAGGAGCAAACATAGGTTCGTTTTTACTCTCTTTTAGTTACATGGTACTTACTTTCTCTTATTTTATGAAATTTTGTGTATGATGTAATTTTGTTATAAATTTAATTGCACTATGAATTTGAGTGAGCATATTGATCCTGCTAAAGATATTGAGCACATCTTCTTGGATGAGGACGATGATGTATTTGATGATGAATTTGATGAGGATTTTGATGATGAATTTGACGGTTCCCTTGCTGATATTAAAGGTAAAACATGCTCAGATTTAACTGTCATTCCCTCAAAAAAGAGAAAAACTAGGAGTACTACATCTTCTGTTTGGTCTAGTTTTACTAATCTAGGAGAAGGTAAAGATGGTAAAGTCAGGTCCAAGTGTAAGGGTTGTGGGAAGGAATATATAGGTGGAGGGGGTAGAAATGGGACTTCTTTAAAGCGTCATATCAAAATATGTCGTGATCTTCCAAGGTACCATGATTTGGGAAAAATGATGATAGATGAAGCTGGGAGGTTGAAAGCAAGACAAATTGATCAAAAAGTTGTAAGAGATATTATTTCAAAGGCCATTGTTGAACATGATCTTCCTTATTCATTTGTAGAGTACAAATGGATCAGGGAGTTGCTAAAATATCTAAATCCTGAAACAAAACTAGTTTCTAGGAACCCATGTGTTGAAGATGTTTAGAAATTATATCTGTCTGAGAAAGATAAACTCAAAAGCCTTTTTGTTAAACTTCCAAGTAGAATCTGTTTAACTTCTGATTTATGGACAGCTTGTACAACAGAAGGTTATTTGACTTTGACTGCACATTTTGTTGATGATAAGTGGAGGTTAAACAGCAAAATACTTTCATTTTGTCACATGCCTCCTCCACATACTGGTCATTGCTTATCTAATAAGTTGCTTGAATTGTTAAGTGAGTGGGGTATAGAAAAAAGATCTTTTCTTTGACTTTAGATAATGCATCTTCAAATGATAGTATGAAAGAATTGTTGAAGCAAAATCTTAATATGAGTGATAGCTTGTTGTGTAACGGTGAGTTCTTTCACGTGAGGAGTTGTAGAACTTGATAGTTCAAGATGGATTAAAGGTGGCTAATTCTACATTGCATAATATAAGGGAAAGTATCAAATATGTGAGAGCTTCAGAAGCAAGAATGAACCACTTTAAGGAAATTGTGAAGCAATTAAAACTGCCCGAGTCTAGCTTGCATTTGGATGTATCTACAAGGTGGAATTCCACCTACTTGATGTTAGAGAGTGCTTTAAGGTTTCAGTTGGCCTTCCAAAAACTTGTCTTGATGGATAACAATTAGAAATTTTGTCCATCAACAGATGAGTGGAATAGAGGAAAGTCAATCTGCAAATTTTTTAATCATTTCTACACAATCACTACTCTTATGTCGGACCAAGCTTATCCTACCTCCAACTTGTATTTTATGCAAGTTTGGAGGATAAAGTGTTTATTGAAAGAAAATGCAAATAGTCCGGATGAAGTCATAAGAGAAATGGTTAGACCTATGCAATATAAATTTGACAAATATTGGGAGGAATATAGCATGATACTTTCACTTGGAGCTGTTCTTGACGCTCGCATCAAATTTCAGCTTTTGAACCATTGTTTTAATAGAGTTGATTCGTTATCTTCTCAAGAAAAGGTTACAAAAGTCAAGAAGAAATTATATCTCTTATTCCAAGAGTATACAAAGTTCAAGTCCCAAAATAATGTTTCAAGCTCCAATCCAAGGCTTCAATCTGCACCTTGGAGCTTTTCCAAAGTGAATGTTATTGGAACCATAGCTATTCTTGATGTAAGTCTTTTACTTTTTCTTATGTTTTTATTTTTTATATATTTTTAATTTTAATGATATTCTATATTATCATATATGCTTTAATTCATGTATTTAATTTTGTAGGAATTGAAGAATCTTGACTTTCAATTTGAGAATGAAAATTCTAAATCTTCATTGAATATTTATTTAGATGAACATGTGCTTCATATGAACACTTATGATAAGATGGATATATTGCAATATTGGATGACCCAAAGTCACAGATTTCCAGACTTGTCTATTTTAGCATGTGATCTTCTTAGTATTCCAATTACTACTATTGCTTCGGAATCAGCATTTAGCATTGGGGCTCATATATTAAACAAGTATCGCAATTGTCTTCTTCACAAGAATATGGAAGCACTCATGTGTGCTCGTAGTTGGATTCGTGGGTTTGATTTTGAAGGTATTATTTATTTTTCATATATCTATTCAAATAACTTTGAAAAGTGTACATATGTACTCCATATTTTATAATTTATTGAACACTTTTTTATTAGTTTTTGTGATTTATTATTTTAATTTTAGATTATTTATCATACTGTGAAATATATATGATTTGTAGATGAAGGTGAAAAGATAAATATGAATCTTGAGACTTATGATTCGAATGCAAGTTGTAATCGATATGTTTGCATAATTATTGTAAGTATGATTATATCTTGTATAGTTATTTTCATATAATAAGAGTTACTTATATTTTTATACACTGACAATTTTACATGTATGATGTGTTATGTGCAGGTGACTACTAACTTGTGGGATCTTTAAGCATAATGTTAGCTAAATGCCTAAATTATAAGCTTCGATGTTTGGATAATCATACTTTGGTTTGGAATTTGTTTTTTGACAATTGGGCTTGATTCAACGAAGGATATTGTAATTGTGTGAACTAGCAACTTTTTAATTTTAATTTGCTGCTTGTTTTTATGGTTTATTTGGTAGAAAACAGTTGAACATTAATAGATATCAATCAAGTTGGATATTTTACTTTATTACATTACTTTACAATTTTACTTTTTTTATGATTAATAAAGTTATATAATTGATAGTCATAATTTATAATTTGATATTATTATAAAAATTGTCAAAAGATAATTCACGCATGACAATATTAAATGAAATATTATTTTCTTTTTGTTTAGACTCAAAACAGTACCTTATTTTTAGGCCTTTTTTTGTATTTTTTTGCTATTTTTGAATTGTGATGATAAAATTAATATTAAAAAAATAACACAGGCCCGCTCGTTTAAGCCCGCGGACTTGCCTTAAACGGGCCGATCCTGTATTTCAAGACCGGCGGGTATATTAGGCCTGACCGTTTAAGCCCATTTATTTCACGGGCTTAAATGGGCGGGCTTAAACGGGTCGGCTCGCTCGTATTGACAGCCCTAGTAAACTCCTAAAGGTCAACTAAAATAGTCTGAGACTTACGTCAAGTGGGGGATAGTTTATGTTTCATAACTTAATACCAACATGTATGGATTAAAGAAAAGAAAAGAAACAAGCAAGAAGAAAAGAGAACAAACAAACAAGCAACACAAAAAACCTATTAAACTATAAAACACAAACAAGTATGCAACAAGAAATATGATGAATGCCTAAGTTTTCCTAGCACAAGATGTGAGCTCACACGTCGGTTGTATTCCCGCACCCGACGACTACTTGGAAATAATCCAAGCATGGTTCCTCACAAACGAATGTGATGCATGTGCATCTTTGGTTGTTTTTAGCTTCAATTCCTCTTTAATTATGTGATTATTCTTGCGAATTATGCTCTCAAATGGTCAATAAAACAAACTTGATGATCTTTGAGTTTTGTTTATGTTTATAGAATGCTTTCACAAAGGATTTTTAGGTGATTAAAGATCAATACAAAGAGGATTGAAGAGAGGAGGATGAAGCAGAGAAGAGAAAGAGAAATTTGGCTAAGTGTTGAAGCCCACGTATAATGTGGAGAGCCACGTCATACGTGGGAATTAAAATGCCAAAAGCCAAACTTGGACAGAGAATGGACGTAATACGTGAAGACCTGGCGTCGTACGTGGGCAATTAACACAAAGAAGCTGAAATTGGCAGAGAGCACACGTTATACGTGGCTCTCCTCACGTCATACGTGAGCCATTAGAGTCCAAAAAGCCATTTTGAGGCAGAACCCACACGTAATACGTGGGGTGTGGGCGTCATACGTGAGGCTTGTCAAAGAAGAAGCCATTTGAGGCAGAAGCCCCACGTTATACGTGGGGAAGTGACGTTATACGTGGTGTCTAAAAGCATGCAACGTCCAGTTTTATCAATTCCATTCCAATCCAAGTTGTTAGACCTCAAATCCATCCATTAATCAAGGGCATGATGCGTAGATTTAAAGATATAATTGATTGAAGACTCAAGAGAAGAAGATAAGGATTTGTAACCATAAGAGATGAGATTAGGATTAGATTTTAATTTGAATTTGAATTTTAATCAGGATAGGTATAAGAAGTAACTTAACCACTGGGGTTAGACACTTTTACTTCAGCATAGACGTTTTCATTAATTTTTAGATCTAATTTAATTATGCAAGGCTAAACTACTCCATTGTTAAAAGTGAGGAGCTCTGTTCACCCATCATGAGGTAGTCAACTATGTACATTCAATTATCAATTCAATGAGGTATTTTCAGTTATCTTCTATGTATGATTTAATTTTCTGTTCTTCATCTCAATAGTTTAGAATCACTGAGAGGTGTTCTTAACTTGTCTAGGGCTAAGTTAATTAGATTGAGAGATCTATTAATTTATGCTAACTGGAAATTGAATCACATAATGATTAGGTCTAACTAGAGATAATCAAGCTAATTGTTATGCAACTAACATTCTGTGGGTTAAAATTGAATTAGAACTAGTTTGGATATTGTGACATTTAATCTAATCTAGAATCACTTTTGAAACTCATAAGAATCAGAATCTGATTTAGGGCTTCATCTAATTATTTGATTGATTGACTAAGAGATTAGCTTTTGATTAGGTAATTAGAAACTAAGTTACTAAGAGATTAGGATTTAGTTACTCTAGATTCGTTGTGCTTGATTTCTGAAAACCTTAGAATTGTGATTGAATGTATACATTGGCCCTCAAGGGAAAAACATC
>JASCZI010090732.1:68587-82633 GCA_036250425.1 Stylosanthes scabra
TATTCCACTGATTAATTCTCAAGTAATTTTTCTGCACTTTGTTCTAATTTATTTCATTAAGTTCGAATTCATCATCACTCCTCTCCAAGTTTTATTTTGATCTGCTTAGATTGATTAATAGATAGTATTGCTTGGTCCTTTATTCCTCGTGGGAATGATACCCACTTCACCGTGGTATTACTTGAACGATTCGGTATACTTGCCGAGTTATCAGAATGTGACGACAACACCGAAGCAACATATACCACTCTTTTGGGTACTTTTCGCTTCCCTTCCTTTCGGATCATAAGGTTGGTGAGGATCCTGTCACCTCAGCGTCCGTCGTCGGAGCTATCGTCAAAATGTTGCATCGCTCGTGAGTCACAGATGATCGCATATAGGGGAGCTACCCCTTCATAATGCTTCTCCATAAATCTCCACCACTCCATCCTACGTATCTTTATCACATCCGGTTCTCAAAACCCTTGGCCGAGAATAGAACTTGAATGGTGGCCGGATCTATCGGTCCACTCATGACTTAGCTGAACTGACCAATATAATTAGAGCCGAGCCCGATCGGACTGATACTCACTCTAACTGAACAACAATTCATTACAAGGGAGTAAATATGGTCTTATACCAACTTGTTCCTGTAAACCCCCGTACCGTCACTTAAAATGACAACACCGGTCTAACCCATTCGACCCAAAAATTAGAACGCGAACACGAATACCTTCGCTAAAATTTGGCCCGAACCGGACCAAACCGCGAAATTACCGAAACGCCATTGTGAAGTGGCACTTATAAGGGGCACCAACTGCCCAAGTGTTTATTCATTCATTCATTGAATGAAAAATTAAATGAGAGAGAGAGAGATAAAGAGAGAGCTGCATGTGGTGGTGGTGGTGGTCTCACCTTCCGGCCGCCATATCTTCCACATCGGAGCTCCGATTGACGCGCCGTCAGTGGCTACGCGAAGCTCTCTTCGTCCTCTTCGATTCTATACCAAGAATGAGGTATGGGTATCATGATTTCATTTTCGTTTTTAGCTCTGAAATTCTGGACGAATTTGAGTTAACCACCTTGAATTTCCTTGAGTTTGGTGGTTTAGGTGATGAACTAGCTTGCATTTGGGCTTGATATTCACAGCACATGAGCTGAGAATTCTGGTAAAACGTTCCAACCCATGTTCTTGATGTTTTTGAGTGAACCCTAGGTTGATAGAGTGTGGATTTTGGTGTTTGTTTGCATGTTTGTGTGTTGTAGGTGATGAATTTGGGTTCTTGGATACTTAATGACGCGACGAAAATCGCGTGTGAACGTTGAATTGACATCCAGGTACGGATTTAGATTCATCACTACAGTTTATAATCTAGTATGAGCACCTAGGCTAGTTGGACATAGAATAAACCACAAATGAGTATAAATGGAGTAGAGTTAGGAACTTGGTCATGTGATTGTTGTGTTTGATTTGTGTGAATGTTGATGAAAATGAATGGTGCTTTGTGTTTGTGATATGTTTGTGAATAATGAGCGCCTATACATGAGGTTGAGATGATATGAAATGGTTTATGAAAGAGGCCCGTGGGGTCAGATATGAAATGGTTTATGAAAGAGGCCCGAGGGGTCAGCTATGAAAAGGTGTGGATTTGATGAAAATATGGTGTTTAGAAGAGGTTTTGAAAGGAAAGGTTTGGTTTCTATGTTTTGAGAAAACTGTGTTTTGGGCGACTTTGGCGCCCCGTAACGTTGAACTCGTTGAATGGGAATGGTTTCTAAAGGAATGGTTTTGAAGATGGTTTATAAGGTTTTACAATGTCTTTGAAATCATCGGGTTTGGCCTTGTGAGCAAATGGTTTTGAGGGACTAAACTTTGAAAATTCTGCAGAATGCAGTTTTTGCACCGTCGAATCGATTCATGATGAACACGAGTCGATTCGAGGTGCCTTTTTATGAACAATTTCTGGGTTTCATGAGTGATGAATCGACTCACTGCTCCTGTGAATCGATTCAAGTTTGGACAGAGGCTAAACTTTCCAATTAGAATCGATTCTGTGCCCTTTAGAGTCGATTCGGTTGGCGTGCTTTCTTTTCGAAATGGTTTTCTAAGGGATTGAGTCGATTCGCTGGAACGTCGAACCGATTCAAGTTTGACATTGAGTCATGAATCGACTCAGGAACCCCCTGAATCGATTCTAATGTTCCCAGATTTCAAATTAAACGTTCAAAATGATTTATGAGTCGATTCTTCCTCTTCAGAATCGATTCTGATGATGATATGAATGGTTTTCAGTGGTTTTGATGAGAAATGATGATATCCCACCTATGTTTAAAGAGATCCAACTCATGTATAGAGCTTCATTGATCCGAAAGGATACTTTTACACAAGCTAGGTGATATGGCGGGTTTGCGAACCGACGTGACCTGCCTAGAATCTTGTGGACTATCGGACGTAGTGGGTGCACATGAGGGTCCTTCGGGATAACGTCTCGGCCCAGAGTGAGTGCACATGAGGGGCCTTCAGGCTAACGTCTCGGCTCACTAAAAAGCAAGTGCACATGAGGGGCCTGCGGGCTAACGTCTCGGCTTGCTTTGGAGGGATAAGGGTATATGAAACTGAAACCCCCAAATGTACAAAGGTATATAAAAGGAACAAAAATGTTCAGGGCATTGGATAGGTTGTCCTCGGGGAAGCGCGTCCGATAGTGGTCCGGGATATATACTGGACCGGTCAGGAAGGCTAATAAAACCGACCGGATGAGCTCATCTTAGCCATAGGACTAGACATTCATCATATTGCATTTGCTTGACATTGATTGGGTGTGCCTATGTGATTGCATTTGATTGTACTTGTTATGTGCTAACTGTGGTTGATTGTGTTGCTTGTGCTTGACTGTTCCGTTGGTGTGTGTGATGGTGTGCTTGACCAAGTAAGATGGCAAAGGTAAGATGTAGTAACCCGGCTCTAAAGGGATAGGATTAAGAACTGATAAATGAAAATGAAATGAGACACTTAGGTGAGTAGATCACGGGGTTGGGAATTTGAGAGAATGTATGCCCGCGTGATGTGAGGAACAAGGAAAAACCCGAGTGTCGAGTAGGATTGCCTCGCGTGGTCCTACTAGTTTATTTATTGTAGTTTTGGCGCTTTATCCGTACTGGGATTCCCGTGGGTTGAGGATTCTCACTCCGTATATTATCAGACTTTTCAGGTACAGGTTCAATGCTTGAAGAGTTGGCGAAGCATTCATCTGGGTCACACTCGCATAGCTTCTCCGGATGTCAAGTTTCCGTTGTGTGTTACGGAGAAATAGGATGATAGCGGTGTATGAGGTAGAGTCTTGAATGTATCATTGAACCTAAGCTTCGCAGGTTCTAGTATGCGTCGAGTAGAACCATTGAGGTTATGTGCACACACAATTATGTATATTTGCACTGTTGTTTTGGGGTAGTTATATTTACTAATGTATGTCTTGGCTCTATTTTATGCACATGACTCCTATTCTCCGGTGATTAGTGAGTTCTGGTCAAATGATTTTCAAACCTTCAGTCTTTGAGGTACTCGTGAGTGTCTGTAGTGCCTGAATATTGGTCGACTATGTCCGCGGCATGGTTAACTGGTATTGGGGTGTTACAATTTTTGGTATCAGAGCAGTTCCTTCCTTGTGAGCCTGAGGATTGGAATTGTTGTGCTCTAACGCGCAATCTGTACCAAAAGTAATCATGCAAGGATGTTGCTCATGGCAATAATCCAAGTCAGCAAGCATGATATCATTGCTAGCTTTGTTCAGATATTCCCTATTTTCAAACATATTGTCGTGCGTTGATATCAAGTCTGATCAACTTGAGTATTGGCGTCGATTATTTTATAACTAAGGGAGGTCTGGACGAGGTGGTAATGAGTTAGTTGGGTCTAAATTTGCGATGAGTTTAGAAGTGGTTATAGGATACTAAGAAGTTTCGTCCTTTTAGGATTAAATGATGGGTGGTTTTGTGTTAACAAGTCTATGTCTTTATTCACACTCCTAGTCCTCGTGCCTAGATCCGATTTGTCGCTTAGAGAGAAACCTGTTGGTGAGCATAAGGAAATTAGTTACGTTATATTGATCGTGAGTTTGCGAGGTCCGAAATCGACTAGTGTTAGGAGGCGCTTGAGAACTAGTGCCTACTCGGATTTAGTAATAAAAAGGTACTAAATGACCCCGCATATGCAAAATAGGTACAATAGCATAACAATATAGTTGCAAACATCTAGAGAGAAGGATCCAGACAACAATCCCAACATAAACTGTACAAACTACGGGAACTACAAAAGTAGCAAATCCATACAACCCAACCAAAAGGGAATAAAAGCTAATCTTGAGTGGTAATGTCGTCCTGCTGCACTGGAACTGCACCCGACGGCTCAGGATCAACCTCAGCTGGAGCGTCACCCGGCTGCACTATAGCCTCCACCACAGGAACCCCGCCTCAAGATCTGAGAACCTCATCCCTTAAGCTCCTGATCTCTATACCCTGGCTTGCGAGAGTAATATCGAGGTTGTCAACACGATCCGATAGCTGAGTAAAACCCTCAACTACCAAGGTTCGTATCTCCCCGATACTCCTCATCATGAACTCCATGGCATCAGATTGGTTTCTCGGAGGAACCGAGGCACCAGCAGGAACCTGGGAAGAAGTACCAGCCTCAGTGTGGGGCGGAGCATTCTCCATCTGAACGTCCACATCGGCTGCAACTCCCTCAGCCGCACCCTCAGCTGCATCACCTGCCTCTCCACCGCGACCACTAAAGTCCCGCCTCATCTGATTGAGACTCTTCTGAGTGAGGGGAATGGCTGCTAGCATTTTCTCCCCGGCTAAGTCGAAGTGGAATCTCCTGAACAGTATCGTCCACAGGTGGGCGAGTCCCAGGAACGACTGACCCTGTAAAACCGATTGAGAGTACAACAGCCAAGTGTTAGTGACATGTATGCAAATGACTACCTAAGACGCTGAATTGGACAAACATAGTAAACAGAGATAAGACGTTCAAGGAACTACAAAATTAGCGGGAATAGAAGTTACCGAATAGTATTACATCTTGTTAGCCATCAGATACGGCCAATGGATCTGCTTCCCTTTCACCATGGCCCAAAGGATAATGAGATCCTCCTCAGTGGTTGTACCATGGTTGCTCCTGCGTGGAAGTAGCACGTAGGACAATGCGAGAAGGAGTAGGCGATGATCTACCGTCATCTTGCTGACAGAGTACTTCCCTGCCGATGCTGGCTCAAGTCGGAGTTCTCTCATGGCATCCAGCTTGTCAAACTCGTTCCATGAGCCGTGAGGATTGTTTCCTCCCTTGAAGGTAGCGCCTTCATTCTTCAAGCCCCAGTCTGCGGCCAAACTATCCAAGTTGGCCTGAAAGGTCCGCTCTACGACCTTGAAAGTGAGGAAGAAAGTACCCTTCCTTGCATCGTTTAGATCGTCCTGAAGGGAGAAGGTGGTGTATGCCGCCGCAATGAAACGTGGGTAATATCTGCACTCAGAAGATAGCCAGACTCGATATTTCATCAACAAGAATACTACACCATACAATTACATAACAGGGATGAAATGCATCAACCCAATTTTCCAACAACCAAGAACGATTTGACAAGGAGTTTAAACCGTGCATGCGACTTAAACTAGTCTCAAATTGTAAAGGACGGACAATTGCATCAAGGAAATAACCAGCATGCTTGGGGTACAAGTAAACACAACACAATCAACCTAAATTGGATAAGTCTCTACATTCATGCAACCATTGGAATTCCCTAAGCTAACCATTCAAATTCAGCCTATGAACAACTAGGATATCTAAGAAGGAAAAACTTGAATGTAAGAGAAAAGTGATACTTACCCCACGTTCATGAAGAGGAATTGGCGCAACCCTTGGAGATCAATAAGGCGCCAGAACTCAGGGAACCTCTCTTCCGGGAGTACCTCGTCGCCAATGTATCTGGGCTTCAGAACCGTTTTCCGAGAGAACCCCTGGTGGTAAGAGATCCTCTCATCATCATTCTCAAACCATTCGTCCACCGATAACTGTGAGAGACGTGGTGGTGAAGGTGGCCCAGAGGATTCAGTTCTTGCGCGTTTGCCTGCCTACTTGACCCGCCTCATTGCTCAATAATGGAAGAAGAATTTCGAAAAGAGCAAGGAGAAGGGTTTGGAAATTGAAGGAAGAGAATAGAGGTAAAGGAAGAGGAAGATGCAAATAGGTTGTGAAAGTGAGAGTGTGAAGGAGAAGGAAGAGAAGAGTGAATGGAAGTGATGGTGGTGATGGTAATGAAGAGGAGAAAGGGAAGGAATGGAAGAATTTGTGGTTTTGGGAGAGAAGAATTGACTTGGGAGTGAATGTGGGTTGAGAGAGAAGAGAGAAAATGAGAAAGAGATGGGAAGAAGATGAAGAGAAATGAAGAAATGAGGGAGAGATTCGTGTTTTAAGTCGAATCTGTCATCATCGAGTCGATTCACACAGTCCCTGAATCGATTCGAGTGCCCTAAAACCGTTTGTAACTTGCGAGTCGAGTTGATTCGCAGCGTGCTGAATCGATTCAACTTTGGACATAGACGAAATTGGTTCAATTAGAATCGATTCGTAATGTAGTCGAGTCGATTCGATTTTGACCAAAACGAAAATTTAAAAGGACAGAGTATTTTGAGTCGATTCGCAACTCTGAAGAATCGATTCATTAATGGACAGAGAAGAAAGGATTGAATTTTATGGAATTAGAATCGATTCGTAGCAAGATCGAGTCGATTCGTTTGTGACCAAAACGAGAAACTTGAAAAGTCAGTGTTTCGAGTCGATTAACAGCTTTAGAGAATCGATTCATTAGTAGACAGAGAGGAAATTAATTGAACTTTTGGAATTAGAATCGATTCGTAAATAATCGGAGTCGATTCGATTGCGACAAAGAAAATTTTGGAAAATTCTAAGTGTTCAGAATCGACTCGTGGACCTTGAGAATCGATTCAAAATTGGACAGAGAGGAAAATTTAGGTTCAAAACTTATTTTAAATTTTTACTATTTTACCCTATTTGTTTCTAATAAATTATAAATCCATCCTTAAAGTCAATTTTGTATCAAAATAAATTTTCTTAAAGGTAATTCTGTCCTCTTCAGCTTTATTACACTCATAATAATTATATAATAGCACCTTAAAAACAGAATTGATAATACTTTACTTGAAATTATATTTTTACCCTTAATATGGCTACGTTAAATCTCAAATTGTCCTCTTTTATAAAAACACGCATGTATTTTTGTTTCAGAATATTTTTTATCCGAACCAGTTTTGTTTAAACCCTAGCACACCCATCTACTCCTTATAAAAACAGTTTTAAAAAAGGAATTTTACAAATTACAGTTTTGCCCTTTCTCCTAGCATTGTAAATCAGAAATTACCTCTTTTAAGTAATAAATTAAAATAATTTCATCTTTTATTATTTCTAAACACCCAAATAGAATTTTACACTTCTATTTTTGAGGTTATAATTTCATCTTTTACAAAATTATGATTTCAAAACTATATATTGTAAAAGATAATTTTACCCTTTTTCGTATAAGTTAAAAGAAACCACTTAAATATTCCAAAAACTTATTTTTTTTAATTCTAGGCTAGCATAACCTTAGTTAATCACCATCCGATACTTTTCAAAATTGGAGGTTCCACAAAATATGTATAACTGGAAATTTAATTTTTTTCTGAGCTTTAAGTATCAAAATACTTTAACATCATAAGAACTTTTATAAAACATGTATAGACTTAAAATCTCTCCCAAATCCAAGTGACCCATTCGGCCTCTTCATTAATAAACATCCAACCATTTCATTGATCATCAAAACAACATATTTCATATAAAAACTTCAAGGCCGATTCGGCCAAACAAGCATATAATACCAAAATATCAACTTTAAGACATATCAATACAAAATACAAAGTACATACTTTGTATACCTCTAACAAATATAATCATCAAAATTTCCAGCAACTCAACAATAATCATCAATCATCAAGTACAACATCCAAGCACTAAGCTTCTTAATTTATTCACAAAAATACCACTTTTACTCATTATTACTATCTTAACATTTTTAGTCTTTGTTCATGCTCAACGTTCTTTCCATTTCTTCTAGTAAAATCCTAACCCCCTTACCTCTTGGAGAACACCTTGAAAACACTACAAGAACACCCCAAAAATCATTTTGAAGCCTCGATCAACCTAGGGTATTTCTTCAAGAAAAACTAAAACAAAAGAAACAAGGTGAGTGTTTTAGGATTAGATCATGGAGAAAGTCACATGCAAGGATGGTCTTGCATTTACCTTTTGAAAACTAAGAAAACAAGGAAGAAAAATGAGAAATGGCTTCAGTGATGAAGTGGAAGAGAGCTTGGTGTTTGTTGATAAAACTCAAAAATGATAAAGGTGATGATGATGCCAAGGTGATGATGTTGAAGATTGTGGCTCGGTGGTTGATGAAGGAAGAGGGTATAGTTGTTGATGAGGATAGTGGTGCTTCGGTGAAGGTGAGGAAGGCTTGAGGTTGATGAGCAAGTTTGAAGATGATGATGATGAATTCGAATGGTGTATGGTGGAAGTGAAGCTTCGGTTTCTTAAAGAAATGAGAGAAGGAAGAGGTTGATGATGGTCTAGGGTTGATGATGGTGAAGAGGATGTTGAGATGGTGTTGGTAGTGGTCTCGGTGGTGGAGATATTTGGAAGGCTAGGGTTTGGTGTTCCTTAATGTTCATAAGAACATTCAAGTTCTTGGCCAATATTTAAGAAAAGTGGTTTTATCTTTATTTGGATGAGAGAGATTGTGTTTTTATTGTTTTTGTGTTTGAATGAGCTTGAATGATGTATTGTGAAAAATGATATGAGGGTGAGACAGATGGGGCTTCGGTGGGTACCATAAAAACAAGGGAGTTGTTTTTGTGTTAGTGGGTTTTGGGAGTTTGCATGCAAAAATGAAAAAAAGGGATCATGTGGCTTGATTAACAATTATATAAGTTAGATAAAATAAAAGAATTAAGAGGGAGAGAGGAGTGTCTCGGTTGAAGCATGGAGGATGGGAAATTAATTTCCCGAAATTCCTATATGTTACGGACCGGCCCAATAAGGCCCAATCCACTAATCAATAGCCAATTTACTTGGCCCATAGGATCAAAGATCAGAATAAAAAGGAAAGATTCGATAGGATCATGAAGAGATTCTATCCGAATCTTAACCACCCGCAACTATATAAGCTAGGGGAAACACCCCGCAAGGTACGCATTCTCAAAACCCTAACCTCCCATATTAGCCCTAGAATCTCATAATCCTAATTTTGGAATTCTAGTGCTATTCATTCATCATATCAACCACCTTCTTCGGATTCAGCCATCGGAAGGAACATCCTCTCTCACTCATTCTCACTGTTTATTCTCTCTCACGACTAAGGTCCATTGGATCATTCTTTAGTACATCTGTGCTTAACATTGGCGCCGTCTGTGGGGAGATAGACTTTAGAATCAAGTCGGGAGACGAAAACTGAACCTCCGAGCCAAAGATGGTGGACGCTCAACTCAACAACGAGGGTGTTGACAAAAGCATACCTCAGTTTACCCCGGAGAAGGGGATAATCCCTCCAAACCAGAACATCCAACAGATGGAAGTTGCCCTGAAAGAACTCCTCGAGAGACAAACTCGGGAGGCGGAGATCGCCTCCAGGGCGATGAAGCGGGTGGAAGCTATGGCTGCAAGACAGCAAGCCTTGCTAGAAGAAGTTGAAAAGCGTGATCAAGAGTTGAAACAAAAACTCCAGAATAGGCTCTCCTATATTGACGAGGACGAATGGGTGGGTGACTCACGCTCCCGTACGTGGAATCCGTCGACAGTGGCCGGAAACCCACCGACGAAGGAAAACAGCAAGCATCCCTTCTCACCCGCAATCCTCTCGGAAGAGCTCCCCAAAAAGTTCAAATACCCGATGGATATGGAGCCATACGATGGAAGTAGTGACCTGAAGCATCATCTCCGAAGCATCATCTGGATGCCTTCGACAATAGGATGGTGCTCCTGAACGCTTCGGATGCTACAAAGTGCAAAGCTTTTTCCGTTACCTTCAAAAAAAGACGCGCTGACATGGTTTAACTCTTTGGCACCCGGAAGCATTAAAAGCTTCTCCAACTTGTCTGGAGGTTTTCTGAAAAACTTCATCACTCGGAGGAAGCTCCCAAAAACCTGCATGAACCTCTACTCGATCGTGCAGAAGCCGAAAGAGTCTCTACGGGACTATCTGGACCGCTTCAACTCTGAGTGCACTCAGATTGAGGGACTGGAATGTCAAGCAATCCTCATGGCATTGATTAAAGGCCTCAGAGAGGATACCACATTCCCCAAAAGCCTTACCAAAAGGCCACCCAAAACAATGGAGGAGATTCAGGACAGATCTCACGAATACTTGCAACAAGAAGAAGGACAAACGGTAGTGAAAACTGACCGTGACAAGAAGGAAACTAACCGGAAGGATCTACCGCTAGAAGACCGCAGCAGAGGGGAACAGCGCTCCAGCAGATCCTACTACAATCCACTGAGTGTCTCATTAACAACCTTCCTTCATGAAGTATCACAAGTGGAGAGAATCCCTGCACCACGGGCAATCAAGAACAGTCACAGAGAAGACCGGAATGCCTACTGCAAGTATCATAAGGAAAATGGTCATGAAACGGAAGACTGCCGTGACCTCCTCGAATTTGTCGAGAAGGGTTTGAAGAAAGGAAAATTCCGTGAATACACCGGAAGAAGCAGTGGCCGAAGAGATGATAGAAGGACAAGGCAAAGGGTAGACAGCCCGGAAAAGTCCACTGAAGGAAAATATGAGCCCAAAGACGGCGTGACTAGAAGGGAGATCAAAATGATTTCGGGAGGGCTTCCGGATGAAGGAAACCCACCATCCCGGAAAGCGGCCAAAAGGAGCAAACACTCATGCCTCGCCGTGGAAGTCATGCCTAGGACATTGCATGATAAACCACCTCCAGAAATCACATTCTCTTCGGAAGAACAACAGACACTTTGAATCCTCCCTTAGTGATTTCCATAGATGTCATTGACGCAACAATCCAACGAGTCTTCATTGACCAAGGAAGCTCTGCAGACATCCTCTTCCGATACTGCTTTAATGCACTCGAACTCACTGATAAAGACTTGGAAAGTCATTACGACGAGTTAGTCGGTTTCTCTTGTGAAAGGGTAACCCCAGATGGCTTCATTACTATATGGGCCACTGTTGGGGACCCACCAAACAGGCGAAGCACAAAGGTAAGGTGGCTGGTCGTCAACCACAACTCCGCCTACAATGCGATTGTGGGAAGACCGACCGTCAACCGGATAGGAGCAGTTGTAGCAACCTCCATCTTGACAATGAAGTTCATAACAGACGGAGGAAAAGTAGGTGTACTTCGTGGAGACAAACAAGAAGTAGAGAAGTGCCACAACACCACCTTACACATCTCCAAAGAGCAACTTCCGAAGCTAGAGAAGCCGGATGGAGCCAAAGGATGCCTTTTAGTAGATCTTGAACCACCAGAAAAGAAGGTCCATGAGAAACCAAAGCCGGAAGGCGATCTCCAACAAGTCCAAGTAGGGCAACATTCCGAGCAGGTGACCATGATTTCAAAAAACTTGCTGGAAGAACTGAAGGAGAAGATTACTCAGCTTTTGAAGCAGAATTCCGATCTCTTTGCATGGACAGCAGCTGACATGCCTGGAATAGACCCAAACTTTTCCAGCCACAAGCTGTCCATCATTCACGGAAGCAAGCCGGTAGCACAAAATCTGCGGCGAATGAGCCCGGAAAAGGTGGCTGAAACAAAGAAGCAGGTCCAAAGCCTCCTCGAAGCAGGATTTATCCAAGAGATTAAGTACCCCACATGTCTCAGCAATGTGGTAATGGTACCCAAAAGCAATGGGAAGTGGCGAATGTGTGTCAACTACACTAGCCTGAATAAGGCATGCCCTAAAGACCCATACCCACTCCCAAGCATTGATGGATTGGTAGACAAAGCTTCTGGATACAAATTCCTCTCGTTCATGGATGCTTACTCCGGATACAATCAAATTCCAATGTATCCCGGAGACGCTGAAAAGACAGCATTTATCACTCCCATCGGCAGCTTTTACTACAAAGTAATGCCGTTCTGATTGAAGAATGCAGGATTGATGCCTTAGCATCTTTGTTGATTTCTTTAACCAAATCATGCTCAATTCCTTTTATTTATGTGCTTGATTGGTTATTAAATCATAAAAATAGATTAATAATGATAATAAGTTAGTTATGTTAATATAATAATGGTACTTTGATGAGTTTATTGGTTAATTGAAGGAAAAAGGATGAAACAAGGTTGCTGAAACAGCTCTCCACGCTCAGGCGCCAGCTCTCCACACCTAGGCGCCATCTCCACACGCCTAGGCATCCCCATCATCCTAACCACTGACAGCAACCACAAGCAGACACGCCTAAGCGCCATTACCATCACGCCTAGGCGTCCCTTTTTGCAAGCCTCAGAAGAGCCATCAATAGAGCCCAACGCCTAGGCTCCTAACTCCAACGCCCAGCGTGGGAGCTACCTCTAGCATCCATAAGCTCATCAACAGCCAACTGAGCAAGCAGACTTATCCACGCCTAGGCGTCTGACAGCCAACGCCTAGCATGGGGGATGCTCCCTTCCTCAGCAAGCTCACCAATCAAGCCTCAGCAGCCACGCCCAGAGTCCACATCTCAACGCTCAGCGTGGGGGCTGATATTCAAGACAGCAAGCTCATTAGCCTCACCCAACGCCTAGGCGCCAGGATCAATGCCTAGGCGTGGGAAGCTCATAGTCAGAATCAGAACTGCTGTCTCACACGACTAGGCGCCTGTCCTCAATGCCTAGGCGTGGACTCTGCTGTAAGTTGCAGAAATTGTAATTTAAATGTAATTTTAATTTGAATTTAATTTAGCACTTTATCCAAATCATGTACAACTGTAAATAGGTGATTTTTCAATGATTGAGGACATTATAATCAATCATTTACATCAATTCCAATCTAATCTTCACATTGGAAATTAGATTGGAAATTAAGTAAGATCACCTATATATAGTTAAGTCTTTGGGTATTAGAATCATGATAGTTTTTAGAAAGTAATTTTGTATTCCAAGTTTAAGTAATAAAAGAGTATTATTCAGTTTTAATTCTCTCTCTCTTTTAATTTCCATTTTCTCTCTTTGAATCTTTGAATGTTCATGCATTCAAGATTCACATTCATAGCTTTTGTTCTTTCAAGATTCATAGTTTTATGAGTCCAAGATCCACATTCATCACTTTGTTTGAGTCATTCATAATCATAAGTGGCTAAAACACCATAGAGATTGAGGAGGAGGAGCTCTATTCATCACCAAGCTAATGGATTAACCAACACATTCCATTCAAAATCTACAAGTTCATCATCAAATTCAAAGGATCTTTCTTGTTCATTAATTCAAGAATCAAGTGCAACCGAGAGGTATAATTGGTTCTAATTTGGTTTAATCTCTATTCTAGATTGTGAGGTTTAAACATATTGTTAAAAGGTTTATGAATGTTGTTGTTGATGTTTAATTGGATAAGTGACATAAAATCTGGTTGTGCATTAACATTAATATCATGAACTTGTTCAAGAAGCATCTTTCACATTTGTTCTTTGCATTAGTGAATGTGTACTTATATGAATCTGTATTTTTCATCACATAAATGATTGATTCGTTTCTTGATTGATTCTTTATCATAGTTTCTTTAAAGATTTGATTTACTGATGAGTAATTGAATCTTTCTTGTTTTGAATTGTTGCATTTGAGAAAATAGGCATTCAAACATAATCAAGAATCATTCCATATTTCTTCATTTGACTTAGAGATGAGCATGTGATTTGATTTGCATTAGGATCTTTAATAATCTAATAGGATTTGTATGAGATTGAATATGTGACATATTAATTCTTTCCATGAAATCTTGTTGATTGTTGTTGATTTGGATCATGA
>JASCZI010090733.1:11794-23289 GCA_036250425.1 Stylosanthes scabra
AACAGCCTACAGTAAAAGCGGTGATAATATTGCCAGGTATCTTCATGAAATTCTTGGCCTTCCTGGGGAAAAAGGTTCCGAACCTTTATAGTGGTACTAAGTAATATGATATTATGATTATCAGTAAAATATGTGCTAATTGACATTATCCCGAATATTCTCAATCACAGATATTGGACTTCCGATTTGCTTACCAATTCTTCCTTTAAGTGGTGGAAGGGTGAGGGTGAGCTTTGCCGGGGTTTGTTTTATTTGAAAAGTTGTGGAATATAATTATTATTTGAAGACTAAATGTTTAGTAAAGGTGCATTTAACTGCTAGTACAGATTTGAATGGTATTCTATTTTAATATAATGTATATTTTATTAGCTCCATTGAACTTATATTGTTGAGGGGCCTAGGTTCAAAAGCTGTTTGATACCTGCTCGGTGTTTGTTTAGTGTCCATAATTTCTTTTCCTTCCATGACAATGTGAGCAAATTGATATTTCCTTTTTTTTTTTTTTTGCCTTGTGCTTACAAAATTTTAGGACGGTGAAGGAAAAGCTTGGTAATGATCGAAGCATAAAGGTAATCTTTGTGGGGAATACGGAGGTTGAGCAAAGTTTATATGGCCAACTGGTCTCAGGAAAGGTAATTTCTTCCGGTGTTGACGAAGAGCTTGCCAAGGAAGCCAAAAGAGCAGGTATATTACTTCCCCTCCCACATGCATGTATCCTCAGTGCACAACATTGTTTCTATCTTTCTGAGGTGCTTCTTTTGGCTAGTCTCTGCTGAGAAACAAAGGTTAGCAAAGGATGTTGCATCTCTGCTGAAGTTGAGTGTTGAGATCGATACCACCTTATCTGAAAGGTCAGTTCATCTGTCTCCAACTCTTAATAATTTTATTTGTTCTTTTGTGAACACCAATACGTAGGGATTTAGTATATGGGAAAGGAAACGCGAATATCCGTATGAGTAAGACTCAGCTTCACAATTGTTAAAAGTGCAGACTTCATAATATTACATACATATCTTAGCATTTGATTGCTTCTCAATTTTCAAATTAGTTATTGATGTGGGTTTAAGACTTTCAGTTACATTGTTAAATACTAATCTTGTTTTCAATTATCATTTAATTTGTTGATCATCTGTTCAGTATAGATAAGATTGTGGCTGCTTTACGTGCTGGAGCCGAATATGCAGGGTTACCTGTCTGCAACTGTGTCCTTGTTGCAGGAAGCCAATATGGAGTAGCTGGAGCTAATCGGGTGGGCATGCCATGTGTTGTTTTAAGGAGCAGGTCTAAACTAATTCATGGTCTTACTTACAGTTCCTTAGTATATATCATTATGATGTCGTCTTTTTTCCCTTTCCAAAGATTGGGGCATGTTAGAACTGTTGCTTAGTTGATTGTTTCCTGCAGCTTGACATCTAGGGCTGAGTTCCCATTGGCAAATGCCACAATGGATAGTTTTGGATCTCCAGATCTAACAATCTCTAGATTACGTAATATATGCAAGAAAAAGCAGCCATGATTGTAAAGTAAGTTCTTAGCTAAAGTTCCCTATTTTATTATCAAGAGAGTAGTATCCTTACATGAATTCAACTAGTGATTGTGCTGAAAAGTTCACAATACTTATTTCCTTTGCCAGATTTGATAGATTTACCTTATCCAAGAAATTCATCATAAACGCACTTGCTCTGGATTTGAAGCTTTTCCTTGGCAGGCAAAGGGTATGGCCCTCTATATGGAGTGTTTATGAATCTTGCCCTGAAGCATGTTTGTTGGAACACGACGGAATATTCATTTAATGGTGTGATGCTAAGCACCTCATTTAACAAATTCGTAGTGTAAGATCAGACAAATTATACTGCTAATACATGCAGGTTTGGAGAAAGATAATGTAACAAATTCAATACTAATGTAATGTCTCTCAGCAGCGCAAGGAAAGTATGATAAATATTGTAACTATCATTTTACCTGAACGAAAATCAAATGCTTCCTGCGTAGTGCAGATACAAGATGATTATGTATCTTAAGCTTTAAAAAATAATAAAAAATGATAAAAATAAGATTAAACCCCAAGTAGTAGGTTACAGAGATAGAACATTAATTAAATTCAAAGGGTGAAGAATTGTCAGAAGACTTGCACAACAAGTATCGAATAATGTGTAGAAGTAACATTGAGAAAAACTCTATGGAGACTGGTGTTTGATGACCAACTTAAAAGAATCGATTGTTTTTTTGGACAAGGAGGATATCATTAATTAGCAACTATCTAAACTGAAAATCTAGCCTTTCTCATTAATTAATTATTTTTAACGGTCTTTAATTTGGAATTGAACCCCAATAGGGGGTCCTTCCCTTCATATATTTTCAACTAATTACAAGTTATAACGCATACATATTAATAGAAAGGAACGGTAACGTAGATATAGTAAATACAAAACTGATTCTGTATACCCAAAAAAAAAAAAAAAAATACAAAACTGATACTGAAGCAAACGTAACAGGTACATGGATCCTATTTGAATGCTATAACCATAACCCTCAAGAAAATTCAGCTTCTGGAAGGTTTGTTCTTCGTCTTTGAGTCAAGTTTGGTGATGAGTATTCTTCATCAACGCCAGATGAGCCAACACTCGATACAGAAGCATTGGAGACGGTGCTCGATACTCTATCAGAATGTTGCATCTGATTGCTAGATATCCGAGAATTTGCATTTTGTGATTCTGAACCTCCAGGTGTCGAGTTCGCCTGAGCTTCTTCCGCGAGACGTTTAAGAATGTTCATAATTGTCGGCACAAACTTCGACGAAAGGGATAGCAGACCAGGCAGCTGCAAACAAAACATGGTAACTGATATCATCTCACCAGCTCTTTCTTATGTTAGTTACTGCTTTTACAAATAATTTCCGACATTACAGATTAGTGGAACGCAAACACACCCTTAGGAAATATATCAAAGAGAATAGCGCATCCCAATGAAGTAGAAAAGTAAAAGAGGACACTCATACCGCGCCATGCCGAAATTCTCCAGGTATGTCCATTTGTACCCAAATGGCCTTCCCAATTAGATAGGCAACAAATATAACCATCAGGTAGAGAGGATTTCTGTTTCACGTGTAAAGTTGGCAAATTATTGAACAGAGGGAAATAGGTTCCAATCCACACCATAATTATAAGGAGAATTGTCTTTGGTAATCACCTAATTCGATAAACCCTAATTATGATAATAACAAAGATGCAAATTCAGATTTTAGGTGATACTTACTTTAGAAGAAGCATAAATTCATTAAAACCGAGGATGACCATAGCCATTATTGCCCATGGAGGAGGTAGCCAATTGTTACTCCTCTTGTAGGCCTCCTGAACCCACAACCAAACACCAAAAAAAAAGGATTAAATACATAACTCCAATAACTAATTCCAAATCGACTTTATAGATGATTATTCAGTGCTATAATATTATAATTTCCACATAATTAAAAATCATCCCCTCTTTCTCAGTAACTAACACACAGCAACAGCATATATTTACCATGCAGACCCTAATTTTCGCCAAAACATTCAGGAAATACTTATAGACCGACAATTTGATTAAAACTGTAACAAAGGTTCAGTTAAGAAATGTAAGGAGAAAAGGTTAAACAGAAGAAAAGCTTTTTTTTTTTTTTTATGATTTTACCTGAGCTGAAATAGCCTGGGTAACTGTATATTCAGTTTCTCCCTGGAACTGTCTCCACAAGGACTTACACTGCACTGGAGTGATAAGTGTGTCTTTCGGGTGAACCTACATTTTTTAGTAGATGCTCAGAAATAGAAACTTCTCTATAACATTAACAGGAATACCACAAATATTCGCGTATAGTACCTCCTCCCACGTGCTTGAAGCCAGTGGATCGGTAGGCCCTTCAATTCTATTTTGGGAAGATATTGCACCGGCAGGTCTATCAATGAAAGATGAATGAAGTACATTTTCAATGCGATCTGGCTTCTCATCCTCCAAGCGTATAGCAGCCATATCTGATAGAAGCTTCAGCGACTGATACAAGGCAGTAGAAAAAAACATTAAATGGTGCGAAATGAATCGATTTCTAACATACTTGCAAGTATAAGCATGCTAAAAATTTATCATTATATTGCTATCAATTTACCGCAGAGCGAGCATCCTTGGTAATAGCTCTGATATCTTCTTTCCCAGTCCACACTCTAGGGAGTGAATCAGCATCATGATTGAACACAGTAGAGAATCTGAATAGTACAACAAAACGAGTAAACTTCCAAATAAATAATTTAATACAGGCATTCTATGAAAACAAAAATCCAGAAGAACAACAGAACAAGTTTTGTTTTGAATAATCTATCCTAATTTCTGGTCTTTCTACACCCTCTTGCTTGAAAATTTCTGGCACTCTAATATCATTCAAGGACTTCACAAACACACAAGACAACATCATCACTAATTTCAATCCTTTCCTTTCCGCTATCCATTTCCCAAATTCCAAAAATCAAACGACTGCTTGGCACAGAGATTAAATAAATGCCCAGAGTTATCTTTAAAATATTGTTACCTATCCTTCATGCGAATCAGAATCTTTCCCGACTCTTCTTTTGCTTTATTTTCCACTATTTGTTTTGCATAGTCCCTTAAGCTTTGTTGCATTCTTTCAACTGTTTCTTCATCCAGTTCAAAACCAGAAATACAATCTGAAAGCTCTGATACGGCAGCTTCAGTCTCACGTTTAAGAAGCTTTCTTATTGAAACCCAAGTGTCTTTTCCACCTGCTTCAAACAGTGACTCCACAGGCTCAGTCAGGGCCTTGGCCAATTGTTTCTGCAAAAAAGTAAAAAATCCTCCATTTCAATGTTTACAGAGATATATAAAACATCATGAAATAACTAATCTCTTATGAATTAATGATTCCATTACCTCAAATTTAGTTGTTATTTCTGATAACTTAGCGCTACGCACAGATGAAGCATGTGACTCAATATCGCGATGCAGTTTGTCTCTGACTTTTGATGCACTCCAACTAGCCTGTCTTACAGCAGCATCTGGAAAGTGCAAACCAAATCACAGAAGCACAAAATAGGAGTGAGCTCTTCACCAGCGATATGAAAGTTTTACATGATTACCAATAACAAAAAGAGATTCCAAGCATATGAGAGAGAATATGTATCTTTAATGGGAGAAAATGTGAGCGTAAGAAGTTAATGTGATTCATGTGAGAAAATAGGAACATAAGAAAATATCTATCTTCATTGATTCATGCACTTCACTGCTTATTGCTTTTTTGTCCATTTAAAGTACTTGAATTCTCCATATGTGTGGAGTGGTGCACTACTAATTATAACAGTGGGAAACGTAGGCTTTGAGATTTGGCAATAAGTTCTAAAACATGCAAATAAAGTTACAGGTGACATTGTATATGCAAAGAAGACAAATTCTATCTGACTATTTACCAGCAGATGCTTTTTCAAACTCGAGCATAATAGACTCAGTCCACATGCGAACAGATGAAGCAAATCCTTCTCCATTGTTAAGTGATTGCTCCAGCTTAGCCTTAAAATCATCTACAGCTTTAGAACGTAGGTGCCCCAGCAATGTTGTATAAGCAGGGTATACAAACTGAAAAGTTGACCAGAAAATCAAAAGCATTAAAATTAAAGCATATAAATTTAGCATATGTCTTCAGAAGCTCTTGACAACAATATTTCAGCACAGTGCTTCATCATTTTCACTACGTACATTTTCTAATCAATAAACAAGTGTACCTTTGTAGATAAAAGAATGTTGCTGCATTGTTAGTTTTATATGATTGAACCATTTACTTAGCTTAAGATTTTAGAATACTTGGTTAAAGAATCACTCGAATTAAGTTATTGCCAGTGAAGTTTAGTTTAAATAAATAAAAATAAATCAATAAAGACATTAAAAGGTAGCAGATAGACTTACATCCAATGCCTTGGACTCTAATTGCTTTCGTTTTGCATTTCTCACAGATTCATCAAAGAATATTGCCTCCTCGTCATATCTGTTGAAATTAGATGTTATCCGCATAAAAAAGAAAGAATGGAACTCTATACGGTGATTAAGTTACCCGAAACAATGATGTCTACACATCATCAACAAAATATTTAAGCTTTAATGAAAAGCTGAATCCTTCTCTACTCTTCCCCCTCTTTTTTCATTTTTCCCCCTTGGAAGTGTTACTGTTTGAAAGATTCAAACCTATTAAGCTTTTGAAAATATTGGAAAGACCTTAATCCACTTTTTATTTTATTCTCTTTTCACAAAATTATGACATGCAACTCTGAATAGGGTAAAGAATATAGCAAAGCAATGTGACTCTTCTGAGTTTTCCAGTAATGAAATGTATCTCAATTTAACATTTCAATGATTGTGATAAATATGTAAAGTTAGAATGGATAGGAAAAGCTCTGAATTTAAACACCAAGTAAAGTAGCTTCGAAACACAAGATTATCTTTGAATACTAAAACTCCATCGTCATCTGGAACTTACTGTGAAAGGTAGGCATCAATAATGGAGCTCAGCTTTTCCCCAAAACCTCGTACCGGACCTGATTGAACAGCTTCCTCCAATTCCAACCAACCCTAGGCCAAATTCATTCACGTCATGACTACTTATTTAAAAACAACTTAATTTAACTTACAATAGAAGGATATGGATAAGCACCTCATCAGAGCGCAAGCAGCCAAGCTTTTCATCAGCAATCTCTTCACAACGCACAGTTGCAACCATTACCTATTTATGCAAAAGAAGCCGAATCAATAAGAAGAACAAACCAATGCCACATCCCAAACACAAGCTAATAGCAAACCTTATGAGCCGGAAGATCAAGGTCCTTGTTCTCTCGGATGACTTTCCATATTTGCTGTGCACTAATAGAAAAGCCAGAAGCAGGCACGACACCACGACGATCACCAGCAAGACCTCCAGGTGCTATAGAATTGAAGAAACGCTGACGTAGTTGTGCAACCTGTATGAGTAAGTGTAACACTGTGATGCACATCGGCCAAGAAAAACCAAAAACAAAAAGGAAAAAGTTCAATGCAGAAATGTCTAAACATCATTTATTTGCATAGATATCTATGGGGGGAAATTAGTCAAAATCCAGTCTAATGACTGTAAATACTAAACATTAACTACTCCAAAATGAGGAACAAACAGGCATGCATAAAATCCTATAGAATCCATATTTCAGGAAAGGGTACCTCCTCTTTGAACTTTTCTTCCTTGTCTTCATAGCTTGACAAAGCAGTAACCTCCACCTTTATTTGAAGAGTCATTAATCAACAACCAGATATATACTTCAACCATTAAAGCAAAGAAAGATAAATAGGTAGATCCTCTTACATTGAAAAATTCACTAAGAGGAGTATGTTTATGAGCTTGGGGTTTCGGAACTGCATCCCAAATCTGGCAAATTCATACCACGTCAAAATAAATGAAGACAAAAACACATGACAATAAAAGTAAAACCCTGGGAAAATAAATGGAACAATACCTTTTGGATATCTTCTCGTAGTATAGGCTCCAAATTTTCAAGTGGGGTCTGCATGTACAGCCAAAATAATGCTCAAACATAGAAATCGAAATGTGGAGTATACAACCGTATATTCCCAAGAAAGGACAAAGTGTTACCCTTGTTTTGTCACGTATAACAAAAAGTAATGTTGTCTTGCGTGGACTGAATAGACGCATCATGACCTAAAGATAAAAGAAAAGTCATTATATGAAAATTCATACTCATATCAACTACAGTCTACAAGGAAAATCGTGGCTGGAAGCTACCTGAAAAACGGTTTTTAAAAGAGGTTTATTGGCTGCTTGCTCCCGACCAATATCATGACACCACCTGTGAATAAAATAAAATCTTCAATAGATGTCTAAAATGGACGGAAGATTGTTTTGCAATGATCTATACTTAGTCACTTACATATTAATCAGAACAATATCTGATACTGCCAATGCAAAAAGAGCACTCTGTTTCTCAAAAGCAGTATCATCCTGGGAGTAAATTTAAAAAAGAAAAAGAAAACATAATAAATGAGTTAAGATATTATATGTATCAGATGCAGATCAATAAAATGCAGGAAAGATGTCTGGCTGCGATCCTGGGTTCAGACATTCTCATTTACATTTAAAAACAAAAAGCAGGAACATGAGAGAGATTTCTTAGTAGACGAAAAGCTAGGGCCCAGTATTTCGCAGCTCATTCAAAAACCAGTGGTATCATACATAATTATGCCTGGACACGTGCAGTTGCATAACAATGCACAGGAAATGGAGAAACCAAAAATCCAAATTGACATACCTCGCCCCTCTCCCTTCCATCAGTACCCTCTAAATCCATAGCAATCGTGCATGGTTCAATCCCCATACACTTTGCTATCCAAATGCCCTTGGTTGTTTGAGATCTGCGAGAACATAGATTCAATAATTCGTTTATAATAAGTAAGGCACAATAGACTGCATTATGGATAATAACAAATGACATCCAGTTTCAATCCTTTCTTTATACTCCCCAGCCCCCAATGCACCCCTATTTTCCTTGTAATGTTCCTTTTACTCTCCACAATACCAAGTCAATAATTTCAGAACCTAACCTTCCTTTGAAAGCATCCATCTCCCTGAACCTTGTGTGGAAAAGATGATTCATTAAGGTGCTCTTCCCTGCTCAGATAATAATCAAGTAAAAGCATAAGATTATATCATATAAGTATATTTGTGCCTGTGTGTGTGTGTGTGTGAAGTGAGAGAGAGAGAGAGTGTGTATAGCTAAGAAAATGCACCTAACTCATTAAGACTGGAAAATGAAATATGAAAGATGAGATCACCCGTTTACAATTAAAAAATAAGAGAGCTTTTAAGTTGCCTCTGTTGCATTCAAAGAACATAGAGCTTACATTATTTTTTCTCCTCGTATGTATATCCAATGAAGTTTATTTTTAGAAACAGGCTGAAACTTAATGTCTAAGGTTACAACTTTCCTGTGGACCAATCTTTTGGGGGTTATTTGGTAGAATTAGGCATGTCCTCTCCTCCAGTCAGTTTATCATGGCTCATTCTGAAACAAGATTATAGTTTTGGGCCGACCTTAGTTTTATGCAGTGATATAGGTTGTTTCACATTGACCCTAATATTGATAAGGCTAAAGACTAACAATCTTTTTCAGCTTCTCTTTGGTCATCTGCTCACTGCCAGTAAAAGTTAAAGGAAATAAGGACCCTTAAGGGGTTATTGTAAGTTCTTATTTTAGAGGGGAAGAGAAGGACATGAAATATAAAATGAAGTCTTTCTTTTTAAATTTTACTATTCAAATTTTTCCATTCAATTCATTTCTCTTTAAAATTCTAACTTGCAAGCATACCTCATTGCTGAAGAACATTTGTCAACATCATTTGACCACTTTTCAAAAATTTTCAACTAAGTCAAATCAGATTTAACAAAGTATGACTCTATTTGGATTTCCTTAAAGTAAGACAAATATGAGTAGTTCATCACAGAGAAAGGCAGCTGAACCCATCAATCCAAGCTCACACAACTCACAAGTAATTGAACCCATTGATCTGAATTATCAATTTCCAAAACCCACCACAGAGAAGATTATCTGAAAGAACTTCAATAATCTAATCCCAATCCCAAATCACTAGACCTAAAACACACAGTAGCTCTGACCTCTGAAAACTCAATCAAGCAAACCAACCATTGATCCAACCTCGATAATATCAAAGTCCCACAAAATACAAAGAGGATCACCTGGAATGAACTTCAATTCAATGAACAAAACCCCAAAAACCACTAGACCTAAATAAAAACAGTGAACTTCACAGAACACAATCAATCAAATCAATCAGCAATAACTGAAGCTAATTAAGTCCCTATAACCGAACTCAAAACACTTCAAATACAAGTTCAAATGAACTTTGCCAAGCTAAATCCAAATTAAAAAGATCTTCAAGCATCAAAATTTCCAAAGAAGCAACAACCAACTGAAACAAGGAATCACACAATAAGCAAATCGAAGAAGCATACCGCTACTCTGAGGGCCCATGATTGCAACGACGGCATAGGAAAGTCCGCAAGATGCAAGCTTGACGGTCCTGATGAAGTGATCGAGGCCGGAGACGTTGAAGGCGCCGTCGCCGTCGATGAGTTGGGTGGAGCAGCAATCATCAGTGGCGGCATCCATGGGGAAGTGAAGTGAAAGTGAAAGTGAAGATTGAGATCAGAAGTGAAGGGTGGGAGAGAGGATAAGAACAAAAAGCTCTGATCTCAGAGATGATTTTGAGATTCTGAGTGTCTTCACAGAGAGAGAGAGAGAGAAAGAGAGAAACACGAATGAGTGTTGTTTGGGTTTTGAATGAAGAGAGAAGAGAGAAGAGAGAAGAGAGGAGAGAGAAGTGGGTCCCACTCCCACTCCAACCTCCTTGCTTTACCTCTCTCTGTTCTGTTTGTATCGCACGTGCCACTCACTGACCTCCAAAATCCAAATCCCCATACCCAATCAAACCACCTGCTACTTTTTTATTCGCCCTTTTACGTTTTCACCCTTTTTAAGCGGTTTTTACCCCCACTTTTACTTTTCTTTTTTTTTATTGTTATTATTTATTTATTAAAAAAGAGAACGTCTAGAGAAGAATTGGAGCACATGGAGCATATGAGCAATCCAAATCCTAAACCGCCTTCTCTGCACACTGCTATTTCCACCATGCCGTCGTCGCCGCCGTCGCCACCGCGTCTCTTCTTCTTCTTCTTCACTGCAAACCTCCTCTTCTTCTTCAGAATCGCGAACCTCCTCTTTTTCAAAATCACGAACGTTCTCTTCAGAATCACGAATATCTTCATCTTCCTCTTCTTCAGAATTGCGATCGCAATGCAGAACCTGCAAAAGTTTGGAAGAAGACGCCACCACACCTCTTTTTCTTCTTGTGGTTGTGGTGGTGGTGAGATGCTGCAGTTTGTGATGGTGGTGGGGTGTTGCAGTTTGTGATGGTGGTGGTAGTGATAGTGGTGGTGAGGTTACAGATGATAAGTGTATTCTGTTTTGGATGATAAGTGGAATCTGTTTAGAATGATAATTGTAATCTGTTTCGAATGATAACTTGTATTTATTTCGGATAATAACGTTTTTTAGTTTCAGATGATAACTTTGGTTAGTTTTTAATGATAACTCCTAATTAAATTTATTGGCTCCCTAATTGCTCGCTAGTTCCTAGCACTTTTCTTTAAAAAATTCTAAGTGACCAAATATTTTATTAAATCAAATTTAATTATTAAATTATATAATATGTGATATATCTTTATGATAAAAATAATTTTAAGATTAGATCAATTTAGTTAGATTTTATTGATAAAAATATTTATATATATAATATTACCCATTTATTAAAAATACTACATAAATATTTGAATTTCGTTATATATACACATATATATATATATATATATATATATATATATATATATATATATATAATATAAT
>JASCZI010090733.1:31945-46356 GCA_036250425.1 Stylosanthes scabra
TAGGAATATATATTCTAAGAGAAGTTTGCAGAGTTTCAAGGAGGTTGATGGATTGAACTTGTATGGTTGGATTACTATAATTTCATTGTTTTATTTGTTCCCTGTGGCTGTCTTTGTTGAAGGGTCTCAATGGATTCCAGGGTATTATAAGGCAATTGAAGCTATTGGAAAACCATCCACATTTTATATTTGGGTTTTGCTTTCTGGTGTGTTCTACCATCTCTATAACCAATCATCTTACCAAGCCTTGGATGAGATTAGCCCTTTAACTTTTTCGGTTGGGAACACGATGAAGCGAGTCGTGGTGATCGTTTCGTCGGTTTTGGTGTTCAGGAATCCGGTTAGACCACTTAATGGCCTAGGATCTGCCATTGCCATTCTTGGGACTTTCCTGTATTCGCAGGCAACTGCGAAGAAACCGAAGAAAATTGAAGGTGAAAAGAGTAGTTAGAGTAAGAAAAAGAAGTGAAATCTTTTTGGATTATTTGAATATTTTCTGTTAGACCATTTGATTTTGACATTAATTAAGATCTTCAATTTCTGCTTTCTTTTGAAAGCTGCTGCTATGGTTTTGAAGCACTTTTTTTTCTTTTCTTGATTTTAGTCTGTTTTCATGAGTATGATAATTTCTTCTTGCTTGGTTCACATTCAATAGGTTAGGCAGATATGAGAATTTACTATCACATATTGATTAGTCTCAATGTTACTTATATGCTTAGTCATTTTAATTTGGTTCACTTCTATCTAAAACAACTGCATAAGTGCATATCATAATTGTTCACTGGAAGAACTTGTTGATTTTCAATTTGCAGTGCTTATGCTGATTTGTGTTGCCATGGCTTTTAGGTAATTTACCTCTCTTTTGATCATATTGTGGAGCATCAGAATTCAGAAGTGAACTGAGATTGTTGTTTTCATAGTAATATTGCTCTAGAATTTTAAACTTGCTTTTAGATTTTGATTAATTGGTGTCTTCATTTACAAAATTATACACTAGTAAAGTTTATGTGAAATACTTGCATGTTTATTGTATACAGTTTTACTAGTAAAGTTTTATTTTATAAAAACAAATACAAGTATTTCTCAATGATCACCTATCTTTTCTGTCTTTTGTAGTATGCTAATAGAAAGTAGAAACATATGATTGGCCATGACCTTATTCAAAGTTATTGTTATTGGTCCACATATACAAATCAGGGATTGCAAATTATCTATAAACACAATGTATTCATGTCATTTTCAATTCCAACTATAATTAAGTATATCATTTTTGTAAAACAAAGTAACTGATAATTTTGTGGTTTCAAACATACTAAACTGGTTTGGCTAAAATTGTTAAAATCATGTGGGGAACCTCTTGAGAATATTATTTAAGTAAGCATTTGTTACACATTTGCCATGTCTTAGATTCTCAATACAATTAGCTAAGTAAAAGGAAACAACCACCAAAAAAGTGGGGTGAAAGAGTGCCTGTCCAAAAAAGTGAAAGAGTGTGAGCATTATTGTTTAGAACTTAGAAGAGAAAAAAAAAACAATGGAGACCTTTTCTCCACTCTCTTTTTACCACTCCAAAGTCCAATTTCCTCCTTTAGTCACTTATACGATAATACTACATGTATTATTATATATTTCCATCCACATCATTTTCAATACTGAAAAAATATAAATATCAGTACAAAATTTTATTTTTTTATGCTAATATTTTCATTTTTTCATATTAGAAATGGTATATACAGAGATATACAGTGATACACGTAGATTAATTTATGACCTATATATTCACAATATCTCAACACAAAATTCTTTCAAATTTACCTTTAAAAAAAAAATTTGTTTTAATATTTTAATTTTAAATATTGACTTGATGACTTCATAACAATGAAATTACAAATCAGATTTAGTTTGGTCTGATTTATTTTGGGCTTTAATATGAGAATTAAAGTTTTTAAGAAAATTAAAAATCATTTCCAATGTAACATTACCCAAAGTTGTTCATCCAAACACACACAATGAAGTTACAAGAAATCAAACACTAGGACCAAGACAAATGCCAACAAAAAATACACAAAAAAGAAAGGCAAGTTAACCCACTAAAAGAGTATGTTTGATTTACATTTTCATTTCTTGTTTTTATTTTCTGTTTTTTCTTTTTCCTTCTCAAATTCTAAAAACAAAAAACAAAAATTGCATACAAAACCCATAAGTTTTACAGCTTAGACACACACACGGTGTATCCCTCTTACTTGTACATACATAAAGTATCTGGAAAATCCTGTAGTCATTTTTCAACACTAAATTATCAACACAAAATTTCATAAATCATATATATTTACACGTAATTAAGTAGGCTATAAATATAAACAACTGCCGGGTTGAACAGTACCAAATGAAGTGCCACCTGCATTTCTACAAGATGCCTGAGGAACTTGGTTCTTGTAGGTTAGCCTCACATCCTCCAACCTTAACCGTCTGCATGGATGCTTCAAACTACAATCAAACTTCACAGCAACCTCTGTTGCAGATGTTCCATGTATGTCTATATATGAAATATCACTGATCCTAATCCCAGAAGCCTGCACAATAATAATAATATTAATATTAATATTAATAGTATAAGGAAAAATGAATTCTTGTTGAGTTTCTTTTTACTCTACACACCTAATTGGGGTAAAATAAATTCAATATGGATTCAAAACCATAATTTTCAAACCCAACTGGCCGGTTCGGTCAGAAATCAAGAATCAACCCCTTATTTGGTTCGATTTTAGAGGAAAACTGCTTAGTAAAAAATTAGTTAAATCAGCAATTAATAATCAATGAACTAGTTAAGTCGGATTGATTTTAGAAGAAAATTGTTTTTTAATTAATAATATCATATTTTAAATAATTTTATATTATATTTAAATAAACAAGTCTGAGCACAATATTTAAATTATTGAATTAGCTAGTCACTTTATTGATTCAATGATCGATTTCGATTTTCCTAACCTTAATAATACCAAATTCACCCGTACATGTGCAATACACCGATTTATAACCTAATTGAGGAGGCAATAAGACAAAATTACCCTAAGATGAGAATAAGGAGAAATGAATGAAACTAACCATTTGAGGGCAGCCAGAGTAGAAAGGGCAGTAATGTTGGTCAATGACAATGGGGTTTTGGACATCAGTCATAAGTGCATGCTCAAAATGCACATCATTCACAAAACCATTGCTGGGCCTCCCCCATGACTTTATCCTAAAACCATTCATAGTCTTTGAGAATGTAGCCGTTCTAACTGTCACATTATTCACTCCAGCTTCGTTCATGCCCCATCCTAAGCTTCCTATGCTGCACACCAACACCCCCACAAATAAATCACATTCACAATGTAATAATTCAAATAAAGTTTTTATCACTACCCTACCCTAATGCTATAACATATGGAGGTACATACATTGATACTTCTATTACCATGAATAATAAACTAATAAGGATAAAATGTAATTTTTAAAAATTACATAGTTTAGAAGATGAGTAACAAGATTATAATAATCGACTTCATAAAAGTCGTTGGTTAAAAATAGTTAGATGATTTAACATATTTGACTTAAATTATGATCTAATGATATTAAATTGATGATTTTATATGAAACTAACTACACCTGAGTTTTTACCGATATTATTTAAGAATGTTAATATCACTTCCCTTAAATTATTTATACTAAATTACTACTTACTTTGGGATGTTAACCCACAGAAATTATCCTCTAAATTCAAATAAAATAAGTGCATTAAATTGAGGAAAACCTAATTCCATGGCCAGGTCCACATGCAATGTCTTCAACCCACAGGTTTCTAGTGCCTGGGCCGATAGAGACGCAGTCGTCGCCGGTACGGATTCTTGGGCTGAGGATGGTGACGTCCGAGGAGAATTGCACGTGGATTCCGTCGGTGTTAGGGCTGTTTCCGGGGGCCATGATCTTCACTCCGTGGACATTAACATTGTTGCTTCCATTGATGATCATGTGAAACAGTTGACTGTTAATTAATGTCAACCCCGTAACAACAACGTTGTTTGAATTTTTTATTCCAAGTGTCTGCTTCCACAAATAACGCACAAGAAAGTAAAAAATAAAATAATAATTACCATTGTAAAATTGTAACTATTTAACTCCCCTATATACTATGTATCTGTATATAGATTTAATTGAAGTGTGTGTCTTGTAAAACACTTATTATTTTATTTTAATTAAAAAATTAAATTAAAAATACATTTATTATTTTCTAAATATTTTTTTTTAAAAAAATATGTTCAATCTATACAATGAAATCTCTGTACAGAAATACTGACTTTGTTAAATTATGTTGAAACACTCTATACTATAATCATTCACTTAGTTTTAAATTTTGGATAATTATTATTAATTTTTAAAAATAATAATAAACATATTTGTAAATATTCAATATTTTCCCGTATTCACTACGAAGTAAGAAGATAGTATAATTATTTATATTTATTTTGTCATGTTGGTGGCGATAAAGAATGAAAGGCGCATGAGAGTGCTGAGTTTTGAAGCCGTAATCGTGGATTTGTGGCAAACAGGATCCACACAAAAAATACTTAATATGCATAAAAAATTAATTAATCAAATTATTTTTAATAGAAAGTCAACAAAAACAAATTTATTATTTTTAAGGGTGAAGTAAATTTTTTTTCCTAAAAATACTGTTAATTTTAAAAATATGTTTAATATAAATTAAAAACTTCTTAATAAAATTAAAATAAAATAAAACTTAAAAATATTTTTAAAAACTTTTAGCAAAGTTAAGAGACTTATCCTTTTATTAATTATCCGTTGGTCTCGAAAGATGATAATATCCATCAACAGAACAACACAAATTCCCATCATCAACTCTGCAATTTTCTTATGATTCACTATTTTGTGGACCAACTAACAATAATAATAATTAATAATATAAATTGAAATTGGTTTGGTATGGTGGCCATAACAAACATCATATCAAAACCTTATGATGTGAGTGTCTTCTCTACCTCGGACACTTGCCAATTTTGCTTCAACGTAAGTAGTGTCAGTGTGAGTACTGAGTACTGGACCTCACCATATTCCACTAACAACCCCAACACACACACTGAGTGGTTGCAAACGGTTTCATCATCTGTCTTTTCAGTTTTCACCTCAATTTCAACAAACACTAGCTGAAAAGACAGTACTGCCCCCTTACAACTACTCCATTTTCACCCCTTCAAAACTAACCAATGCAAAAATAATTCTGCCCTACTCCTACCATGCATAATTGTATTTGTATTTGGCATGAATTAGGATCCTAATTAATAATTACCCCTTAATTATTGTTTTGGTGTTAGTTTATCTTGGTATATATGAAAATGAAATGATAGAGAGTATTATTATTACGAATAATGCTACGAAATTAATGTTAGAGATTAATAGAGAGCCAATGAATATAATTAAAAAAATAGTGAATGATAAAAAAAATATATATATATATTAACTTTCTACTTGTCAGTAGACTGGATTATTAATTAAATTGAGTATTTATTTTAAAATTTCAATGATGGTTAATTTCATTGAACTTACTATGGCTCCAATTGGGCAAGGCTGGCCGGAAAACTTGCAAGCCCACAAGGAACTGCCACGGGCATCAAGAACGCCGCCGTGAATCCTAACGCCGCTCACCTCGTCAAACGTCAACCAATGCAGTGATTCTCCGATGGCCCTGTAGTCAGAGGGACCCACCAACGTCCCCAACATGGTTATGGAGATTAACCTGCTGTTGCATGGCCCTCCGAACCTTGTGGAAGTTCCAAGCAGGAACTGCCCTCGAGGTACCTGGATTCGTGCGGGTCGCAAAGACCTGCATGCATTGCTCCAGGCACCTAGGAAGGCTAGTGTGGAGTCTTTGAAGCCGGTCGGGTCAGCTCCAAAGTCCACCACATTGTAGGTTGTTGATTTGGCTAAGGTTTTTGTGAAGATAATGGAGCATAGGAGAAAGAAAAAGCACAACAATGCATGGCGGAGAAGAGGAAGAGGGAGAAGTTGTTTTGCCATGTGTTTGGAAACGTGATGAATAATAATTGAATTGAAAAGGATGTAGCTAGGTGTAATGTATGTATGTGGAAATGAGAACAAAAATTAATTAAAAGAAGAATGTGTAAGAAGTAAGAAGAAGATTGAGAGATATAGTAGTAGTGGTGATGGAGGGTGGAGTCGTGGGGCATGGAACGGTTTTGTGAGGATATTTAAAGCTAAGAAATTTGTACTTTCTTTGTACAATATATCCCTGTTTTTTCGTCTCTTTCAATTTTGATAGAAAATTGAAGGAAAAAAAATATATGGTTATCATTTTCAACTGAAAAAAAATAATAAAAAAGAGATTAATAATCCCTCAATAAAAATAAGGCAGAGATTCACAGTATAAATTTAATAGATAAAAAAACTAAATTTTAATTTAACAATTCGATATTAATTTTATATAAATATAATTGCATGTGTTTTCGCCAAAAAAAAATAAATCGAAATGAAAAGTGGGGAAGCAAAGGAGAAAAAAGGCTAGCCTAAGAGTGGAGCTATGAGCGTGTTGGTATGTTTAGGGAATTTGCGTGCGCCATTTCACAAACGTTACTTAATTAATTACTTTTTTTTTTCTTGTTCATAAAAATTGGTTTACTTTGATTTAATTCATCACATGCGCCGTATAAAGTAAAGTATAGACTTACTATTATACGGTCACGCAACATATAATTTAAATATGTACTGTGTAGTACATAATTCTTTTAAATTAAAGCGAAAAAAGAAATCAATGGTCAATTACGCAATGAAAAAAGTGCACTAACATCTTCAGCTAAATGCATGCATGCATGGGTTTAGTTTAATTAACTACATATTTGTAGAGTATTAGGTCAAGCAAAGTGATTAATTAAAGGCTCATATAATTAAGAGAGAATTATTGGGGGTGGTACACAAAATTATTAGAGGCATTCATTAAAATGAAAAGAACCGATTGAGAAAAGGTTAATGCATTTTGGCTTGATATATATGGTAGTATTGATGAGGAGAAAAAAGAAGGTACAAATTGGAGAGAAGACAGATTGAAAGAATTGGAACACAGCGATATCATGCTAAGAGATTATTTTATTTGCTTGTAACACGACTAATCTGTGGGACATTAGCCATGACCATGACATCCATACAAGGCAGCCAAAACAAATATTGGATGCAAAATAATATGAGTTTAATTTTAATGCATTTAGAGAGTAAAATATTTTATACAGCTGTATAATTATAATTTTTTTTAAGATTAATGATGTTAATGAAAAAAGAAAATTATTTTTTTATGACATGACGTTACGTAATTAGATGCACGTATAAAATATTTTTACATTGATAGTGTTTTAAAATTAAATTCAATATATATTACTAAATGAAATGTATTTAAATAGGACTATATTTAAACAATATTCATTGTGTCGTTGTGGCATTATTCTCTCTTATATTATAAATATAAGAGATTTCGGATTTGAGTCTTATATATTTAAAACAAAAATAAATAATATTGACTAGTGTAAAACAAAATGTTTTACAAAATTGTCTAATTATATAAAATTGTCTAATTATATATATATTCCTTTTGTCTCCATATTTTTTTATTTAGGTTACATTCTGAAAATACACAAATACATAGATTTATTATATCTTTTCAAGCATATTCTGCAGTTCATCCTTTACTGCCATTGTAAACAATTAATACCAAAATATAATGGGTACAAAACACTACAAGTGGATTCAAATTAAAAGGGAATAAAGTATACAATAATGTTAAGGGTTGAAGATGAGGAGCCCAGTTAATTATTCCCTTATTATTGGTGGCTCAAAGTTCACACAAAGAGAATAACAATAACACATGGTTTAATTAATGAACCTTTCTCTTTTTGTTGTTATATGGCTCTTGCCACACACGTTGGGAAGCTTAGCCAATGAATCATAAAGCATTTTGGCATGAGTTTCTCCAAGGATAAACCATCAATATCTTCCTTTTTTTTTTTTGAAATTTCTAAAAATTGAGAAAAAATATTTAAACTCTATTAATTATAAAAATGTTTTCTAATTATTAAAAATGTGAAAAAAATATTCAATTTAAAGTATTTTTGTCACATTTTTAAATATAAACATCTTTATTATTAATAAAATTAATTATTTTTTTTTATCGTTTTTTAAAATATTAAGAATAACATCAAAACAGTTTATTCTTTAATATATTATATATCTAACACATTGCTATTTATTTTATGACCCTCACTATGCCAACGAGACGTGCATGGCTTCTAAAGATATCGTATTCTCTATTATTGATTTTGTGGTCAAGCAAGCTCTAATTATTTATTTTGTTAGGGAGTGTACTTAAAAAGTTGGAAACAATTAATAATTATGGACAATATAAAAATAAAGATGTTAAACAAATATTTGTGTAACCACGTTCTGATAATCAATCACTTATATTTATACATACAACACATCTCTTTCTTCTTCTTCTTCTTTATTTTCTACCTCTCTTAAAATTTTTTCACAATTTAAAATATTTTTTACATTTTTAACTAAAATTTCTGTATTTTTATTTTTGTTATTTTTTAATTATTTTTTGTCCAATCTAACCTAAAAACTCAATTTGTTGGAGTGTATGTCACAAATCAGTCATCTAATGAGTGAAAATCACTTCCAATGATGTAAGAGTAAGACTATTTCTCATGTGTGTATATACATATAAATACGAAGTAAGAGAAATTATTTTGTATCAATAATATACAAAAAATATACACACACAATTTAAAATATTTTTTGCGTTTTTCAACTAAATTTTAATATCTTTCTTCTTTCTTATTCAACTAAAAAATTTACACAACTCAAAATATATCATTTTGTGTTATTCAATTAAAATTTATGTGCTTTTAAAAAATAAACTCTATTTTTCCTTTATTATTTAACCAAAAGATTTACACAATTTGAAACAAAATATGTGTTATACAACTAAAATTTCTATATTTTCAACTTTTTTTTATTTTGTGATTCAATTAAAATATCTTCTCAAATAAAAATAATTTTTATATTGTGAATTAATTTATTTTTTTTTTGTATTTTTTCCCTCAAACTCCTTCTCCTCATATTTTTCTTCTTTATTATTATTATTATTATTATTATTATTATTATTATTATTATTATTTCACTCCCTCAAGAAGAAGAAAAATAAGAAGAGGAGAATTCTAAAATTTTATTTACTAAATATAATTAAGAGTATAATATAGTATCTTCGACATGTTTTTAAAATTTTAAATTATCATTTTTATTATGAAAAAAGACTATGGAGCCAATACGTTATGATTAATAGGGAGCTAACACATAGTTATAGATAATAACTTATATAAATTTTGGATAACTTAATCTTGGATATATGAATTACTGATAATAACTCATATAAATCTTGGATGATAACTTAATTATTGGCTCCCTAATAACTCTATAATGTTAGTTCTGTAGCACTATTCTTTTATTATAAATTCTAAATCATTGACAATAAATTCTTAATTTTTCAAAAACAAAAAAAGAATTAAAAATTAATTTCCTCTAATTATTTTTAAATGAAAGAAATCAAGAATAATCGTGCCAGCAGAATTTATGAATTTTTTGACTAATATATAATCGATATATATTTTACACCCATAATTTAAATAATTTATACATTTATTTTTTTATTTTACACCATACTTATTATATTTTGCATACATATTTTTTAAACATTGCATTTATATTATATACATTTTTCATCTATATTTTTAGATTTATTATATGGTGGTAGAGAATTTCTCAAAGAGAAAATAGAAAAAAGAAAAGATCCAGTAATCGTCTTCTCCCTTCTTATGCACTGTGAAGTGTGAAGTGTCCAGTGAAGAGAAGTGGCGATCAAGATCAAGAGAGAGAGAAAGCAGAAGAAGATCCAAGAATGGCTGTTTCAGCCGCAGATAACGTCCCTCCCTTCATCGCCGCCCAGCTCACCCACCTCCTCTCTCACTTCCGTCTCACTCTCAAGGCACTTCCCCCCAATCTTCTCTCTCTTTCTTCACTTCCACTAAATTAGGGTTTCCTCTCTTACATTTGGGGCTTTTTGCAGGTTGAACAAATGTGGTCAGCTGACAAGTACAATTCCGGCCCCTTCGATCGATTCACACTCCTCATTCCCTTCTGCTTGGACTTCATCAAGTGTATTACTCATTTCCCCTCTTTTTCAATTGCAAAAATTTCTCCTTTTTCTTCGGGAGGTGATTATTAGGGTTTTCTTTTGCTGGGGTTTCACTTTTCAGGGGATGTTATATACAATGCGGAGTGTCCTACCGTTGCGCCTGATGTTATATTCGGACCCGAAGATGAAGACTTTCACCCATTTCACATGCCTTCTGATGATGGAACACAAGCTACTAGCTGCTTGAGTGATTGGAACTACGGAGACCCCACGCGCCTCCTTTCCCTTGTTCAATTCTTGAGGTGAAATGAAATATTAGATTAGATGAATTCCGCGTTTTGTTTTTCTAGTGTAAAATTTTGTTGAGTGAATGTGGTTTTGTTTCAATAGGGATCAATATGTGTTGTATCAGAGGAAGCGTGTAGGAGAAGTTGATGATGATCGGTTGAAGTTCGAAATCAGCACCATTTTGTCCAGGGAGGTAATAGGATTATCATTGCATTCTTGCAAAAAAGAATTATTCACTTTGATTTGAAAAGTGTAAATTTGAATATTGGTTGATGCTTTATATGGATATGGATATGATTGATCCTTCGCTTCATTGAAACTTTGCTGTGGAACTTTGTTGCAGGGAATAGAAATGCATATGAGTTCTGGTGCTGAGAAGGTATTTCTTTACGAAATGTGTTAATAATTTTTACGATCTACTCATGCATGGTTGAAGAGATTAGAGTAGGTTTTGGATAATGTTCTTGACTTCTATAAGTTTGCATTTTAGTGTAGCCAGAGGAGGTTAAATTTGCCGTGCCCTTACTGGATATGAACATAAACAAGATGGTGCCTAGTTGTCCATGGAGATATCCCCAGAAGATACACTTGCAGGTTGCTTTCTTTTTCTCTTTTTAAAAGATTCTCTTTAACATCTTAACAACTTGTTTTTGGCAAAAAATAAATAAAGAAACCGTATCATATGCTAAATATGTAGGTTGTATATCCTGTTGGGAGGAAATATATGTCTGCTCCTTCAGCTCCTCGCCTCAAATTGGTATCTTCATCTGAGCTGAAAGCCCTATTTTCCATTGATGATGTCAAGCTGCCTCCTTGGTTGGATGGGATGTAAGATTTTCAACTTATTATCTATGTTCCTCAATGATAGATATATCTAAGGTTATGTTGATTACTGAGTACTGACAATATGTTGGCTTTTGTATTTATTCTATTTTTCTTAGGTGCTTAGCAGAATATCTTCCAAACTTGGAGGAATATCTTGAGAAACAGGTTAGCTGAAAATATCTTTACGGTGTTGTCTCATGTCTGTTACAATTTAGAAGTGCTTCATGGACATCCTTCTTTTTGTTAAGATTATTGTTGTAAATATTGTGTGTTTAACTTAGGTCTCGGAGGCTGTCTTGTCAATTGATTTAAGAAGGCAATTCATTGAAGCATTGGCCATTCAGCTAGGAAGGCCAGTTGAAGCTGATCCTGTACCTGCCCTTGACTCCTTTGATAAAATTGTTAGAATTGCTCCGTTTTGATATTAAACATTAATTCTCAAATTCTTTCTGCCTTCTTTGTTGTCAGGTCTTCTGCAGAAAAGCAACTTTTCTTTCTGCAACGGGAGTTTTCACATTCCTGGTAATATACAGCTCTCATTACCGATGGATTATGAATTGAGTTTGACCAAAATTCTGACGGTTTTGTTTCTTTAGATACACTTTCTAATTCCAACTCAGTTTCCGAAGCAACAGCCGACTATTATGCTTCAAAGTTCACAGGTTATATTTGATTCAGCATACTTCTATTTAGAATTTTAGAATGTTGAGCATCGTTACTGTGTTTGAAATGTTGGGCAGCAGATAAAGTTAGATGCTTTTGTGGGACAATTTTACCCATCTAGGCTTGTAGCTAATGTTTAATCATAGGGCTATAACTCACCTTATTCTTCACTTGTTCTTTTTTAGCATTTTAATTCCCAAATGGCGCCACTTAAGTCGCGTCCTCTAGTTGATTATCCATGGAGTCCAAGATGGGAACCGTTGCTGATGGCTGATCGAGTTTAGTGAGTGTTTCATATTATTTTCTTGATGTTTGCCATTATGCTTGGTTCTTCTCTGCATCATCCAATCCAAGCTAATGCGTGTCATTTCTGTAGTGAGTTTTTGGCAGATGAAGCTTTGAACTTCAAGCGGCAATGCAGCGAGGGTACACTTCAATAACAACATTGTTGGGGAATATTCAAGCTCAATCCCAATATATTTCATGGTGGAATCCCTAAAGTAGTTCATTATAAAAATGTAATTTTGCTCTGCTTCATCAATGTATCTTCTTCATGTCTGAATTAAGAAAATATTCAACACTTAAATGAATTTGCTATCGAACCTTTTCTTGTTAATGTATTTGAAAGTTGAAACAGATAGATATCGCTAGTGTATAATTTTTTTTTTTTACTTTTTTTTTTGGGTTCTATATTATATAAAAGCTTGTCTTTCAGGGGGAAAAATATATATGGATATACTATATTACACCTCCGTATACCTCTTTCTGTGCTCATATTTATAGGTGTATCGGTAGATTAATTTAATATTATTTTAGGAATCTAAACAAAATTATTTTGTTAAACTTTAAGAGAATAAAACCAAAATCTATAACATTTACACGATTGGTGTTAACCTAAAGTTAAAGGGGAAAAACTTAACATATTAAAGAAAATAAAATGAAGAAAATTCTAGAAAGAAAGAAAGAAAGAGAAAAAAATCAAGAGCGTAAACTTGGGCTCTCTGTTTTTCAATAGCAGTGCAGCTCTCTGAGCGTTACCAATTTAAGTCGTTTCAAAATTTGAGAAGAACTAAAGCTGAAGCTAAATGGATTCACACGCAGCAATTCTTCCCTCGCGCTATCTTTCACTTCCTCTAGCATTCTCCGCTACCCAACCCACTCCTCCATTTCTTGCTTTTCCCTCCAAAACTCTTCTTTCACAACCGCGCCTCAATTTTTCCACCACAGGTAATTAACTACTTAATTATTCGATTAGATACAATTGTTACTTTGTTAGTCACTCTATTTATGTAGCTGTTGGTATTGCGTTAGTGTTGTATTCGAGTTTGCACTCCATCTGTTTGTAGAAATGCCTCTATGGCAATAGATATTTGCGGAGCGAAATTTCATTCATATTTGTTTTATTTTGTTTGTTTTCTATGTTTCAAGAAATCATAGTGCTGTCATTGTGATTTGTGAACAATTCTTTTTAATTTTTTATATGAAGCAAGGGGAAGATTGCAGCACTGTCTAAGTGTTAGTGAAGGCTTGTCCTCTGCCAGTTCCTCTGAAAGTAGTGTTGATGTTGAAGATGGTGGTGGTGGTGGTGGTGAAAAAGAAGAGGTACTGTTGGATGAGAGTCGAATGGTTAGGGTGTGTGATAAGCTTATTGGTGTTTTCATGGTTGACAAGCCCACACCTACCGACTGGAGGAGGTTGCTGGCTTTTAGCAGGGAGTGGAACAGCATCAGACCCCATTTCTTCAAGCGATGTCAGGATAAGGCAGATGGTGAGGCTGATCCCACAATGAAGGAGAGGCTGCTCCGCCTTGGAAGGAAGTTGAAAGAGGTATGCCCATGTGAATGAGAGGCTTATGTTAATATCTGTTGCAGCTGAGTTATAATGTTCACTATTTGTAAGATAATAAACGAATATTAAATAAGAAAGGTGTTAGGTAGTACAAACCAAACTGTTATACTGTAAGTTTGTAACAGGACAATGTTTGAAGCCCCTATAAACACCATTTGTAAGGGTCCTAACAAGAGACATGTTTATTAAAAGGAAATAGTCTTGCACTTTAAGAGTTTAAGGATATACCATTTATGGATAGTGTGTAACCACATTGCTATGTGCACGCAAAAGGTGTGAAAGGAAGAGAGTAGGAAGGAATAATATTATCTGCTTTTTTCAGTCACCCATTTTTGTTTTTCGAGTTTGAATGAGATAAGATAATTATTGTATTTTTGTAATGCAGTCCTACCATAAGCTGTATTTATTTGGGAGGGATAAAGTAGAGATGTTGCAATTTTATTAAGATGTTCTCTTTGTGCAGATTGATGAGGATGTGCAGAGACATAATGATCTACTTGAAGTGATCAAAGGGGATCCATCAGGAATTCCT